>JASANZ010002271.1:0-186690 GCA_030849805.1 Sergeia podlipaevii
GGGACACACACGGTACCGCTCTAGCGCTCTAATGATGCAGCCATGATCCACTGAGTCAAATGCGCGAGAGTAGTCGATAAATACCGTGCCCACCTTTTCCTTTTTTCTCTGCCATGAATCATTGCCATCAGATGCACTAGAGAGTCTACTGTTGACCGGTTGGGACGAAACTCCGACTGTTGGGGCAGGATCTGCGACTCCACCGTGTCCCTTATCCGCATTGCGACCATTCTTTCCATCAGCTTGCAGAGATTGCTGGTAAGCGTGACTGGGCGATACGAGGTAGGGTCATCAGCAGATTTCCCAGGCTTTAGCGGTGAGATGATAGTACCCCGTTTCCACGACGTTGGTACGATGGACCTGCTAAGACTCATGTTGAACAGTCTGAGCAGCAGCCTCCGTGCCACATAGGGCAGAGCCAGGAGAGACTCCACATGGATGTTGTCAGGGCCCGGAGCCGAGCCTGCATGCATCGCCTTGAGGGATACCCTGAGTTCCGCCATACAGAAACGCTCCACGGCAAATTCTGGACGTGGCGGCACGCGCATCGGTAAAGCCTCGGGGTGCTTCGTAGACTTCTTGGCATACAACCTCGCCAAAATGTCCGCATGCTCCTTGCGCGAAATCGGGGCATCTCGTACGACCCTTACAGGAGTGGCAAGCGGTCTTGGGGCATAGATGGACTGTACAAGGTTCCAGCTTCGTGACGTCGTAGTGTCCAGTTGGCCATACCGCTCTCTCCAACGCTCCAACGCAATCTCCCGGAGGCGACGCCGCTTCTCCAGAATCAGCTGATACTGCCGATGTACGTCCACGCACTTTTCTATGCCTCTGTCCATAGCCTCCAACTCCTCGCTCCAAAACGGCGCGTATTTGGCTACCGCACATGGAACGCAGCGTTTGGTCGCTTGTCGGATAGCTGCGGCCAAGGCCTTCTCAAACCCGTGTGGCGTCACAGTTTTGTGAACCTCCCTGTCAAGAGGAGGATCCAGCACACGCAAACTCCGAATGTGGCCCAACCTGTCACGCTTCCTCGATGCCATCCCTGCCCTACGACGGCAAAAGATCTCCTTCCTCCTGTGGTCCTTCCAGAGCTTATAATCTCGGACGTACGTACGCGCTATGTCCTGCACAGCCCGAGTTCGAGTTCGTGAGTTGGTTCGACGCACCCATGTTGCCATGGCGCTATCGTTCCAGATCACTAACTCCTGGCCTGCACACCAATGCACTATCCTCTCACCTCCTCTGTCTTGCTGAGAGCGAATATCTCACGCAGGGTGATGACAACTGCAGTCAACGCCAATCAGTACTGGTATCTCATTACCAGCAATAAAACTATTTACATTTTTTAAAAGTTTTCTCCGAAACTAACGTACCTTTAGGAAAATAAGCTGACATTACTTCTATCAGGGGCTTGTCGTGCAAGACCAACAGTCAGCGAAACTATTTCTACGTCCGGCTCCATCAGACTCGGCCCTGCCAGCACTCCAAACTGCTTCAAAAGAAGTATGGAAACGCCGCCGCCACTGCCGCTCTTCCGAGCCAGACCGTAATGTTGAAAATTATTAAAAGAAAAAGAAGCACACTCAGAGGGGGAAAAGTGGGAATCTCCCAAAACACACAACTCTATCCTATCTACATCTAACATCTTCTCCAGCGCTATCCGTTTCCCCTGAGCGAGGCCGCACGCATTCCACTGCGCCATCCTCAAACTAGGTCCCGGATTTAACTCCACGTCACCGCACAGCTGAAGAAGGCTTTTGCGCAATACGCATTGTGCAAGTGACGGCGCTGCCAGCAGGCGCGGGCAGCTGTGGGGCGTTGCAAGCGTGCTATGTGTCCCAGGTCTCTCAAACAAGGATTTACCCCAGGCCTGTATGCCGAAGTCACGACCCCGCAAACGTACACAAGGTACATTTGCAGGCCCCTGGCTTCCTTCAGCACGGAGTACTACTAGTCCCTGATACCACGAAGAGGTGGCCGGCATCATCAGGGCTCGTGTCCACTTGCCCACATTTAGAACAAATTTTTGCAGTAAGCTGCAGCGCACTGCGAGACCTTTCACCTCTTTCTATTGCATGGCATCTATCTAAAGTTGATGTTACTGACTCTGGCGTTAACGATCTTACACCACTTGTCCAGTGTTCAATGCTTACTTCAGTGAATGTTTCTTATTGCGCAAATCTTAAGCTTCTTACGGGTCCTATGTCTCTGGGAAAGATTCAAGCTGGGCACACACCAATATTGAATATTGTTGGTGTTGCGCACTGTGTGGCACTAGAGCAGGTACATGTGATGAATTGTTCCCATTTTCACGACCTCTCACCACTCAGCTGTTGCGCTCGTCTCTCTGTAATCAACGCCTACTCATCTGGTGCTATTACGCTGAAAGGTATAGATGGATGTGCTGCTGTACGTGAATTACGCTTAGGGTGGTGCAAGAGTGTGGCAGAGTTTGAGTCTGTCTCCAAGTTTTCCATACTGACAATTTTGGATGTAAACAGTACGAGTGTTTGTGATCTTGCCCCAATAGTAAAGTGTTTGTCGCTGCAAGAGCTAGATGTGTCGTATTGTCAAGAGTTTAAAGTTCTTATGGCGCCACGCTCGCTTCGTAAGATTCGCGCCTCATTTATTACTTTTGTCGATATTGCTAGTTTATCTCGCTGCCCCGCATTAGAGGACGTACAGCTTTGCTCTAGTGGTGGTGTAGTGGATCTGAGCCCACTCACCGACTGCGTTGCACTTCAGCGTATAGATTTATCTGGTACTGACGTGCAAGACTTGCAGGCACTAGCTCACTGCCCCGTGCTCGTTGAGATATGTGCGAACAGATGTAGCTACATAACTGATTGTAGCCCGCTCTCTGTCTCCCGTTCTCTGCGCCGTCTACAGTTATGCTGGGGTGGTCTGCGTACACTCGGAAGGCTTTCTAATTGCCCTGCGCTTGAGGAGCTTGAGGTTCGCTTTTGCCAGCATCTAGTTGACTTATCGCCTCTTGCAGGAGCACCTGCGCAGCGTAAAATAAGTGCGTCTGGCAGCGGAGTGCGAATACTAGGTGAACTTTGGCGGTGTCTGAAGTTGGAGGAGGTGCTGCTCAAAGGATGTACAGCTATGCATGCGGTATTTATCGACTACTCATGCGCATTCGACTCAGTAGATCATGGCTGCATCATTAGGGCGCTAGAGCGGTACCATGTATGCCCCATGCTAATCCGATGAGTTGCTGACTTCTTGACGGAGCGATCAGCCAAGGTGCGGGTACAGAATACATTTTCCGGATCTGTGAAATTCACTTGTGGTGTGCCCCAGGGCTCGGTCCAAGGTCCACTGCTCTTCATCATCGTCGTGAACACACTCAGCGAGGGGCTTCAACACATCCCTGGGCTAGAGCATGCCTTCTTTGCGGATGATCTCACCATCATGGTGAAGGGCACAGATACGCTGGCAGTCCAAGATGCCCTGCAGAGAGCCCTAAACTGTGTGTCGAAATGGACAGACCGAAACTTCATGGAGATCAATGCGTCCAAGACGCACTACACGCTCTTCGGAACTAAGCTGGGGAAGCAGCTGACACTGACGATAAAGGACACCGCCTTGACGGAGGATCGTCAGCCAAAGCTTCTCGGGGTGGTTCTCCACCCCATGAGAGGCGTTGGCATCCATGCCCGAAACATCCTACTGGCAGCTCAGGCTCGTCTCATGAAAGTTAAGACAGTGTCATCCTCTGCGTGGGGACCCAAGCGAGGGATCTTACGCCCCTTCTATCTGGCCCTCATCCAGTCGAAGCTTCTATACGGCTCCATTGCCTAGTGGACACTGGCGGCGCCATCGACAAGAGAGAAGTTGGAGCGGTTCCAAGGCCATGTTGCGGAATAATCGCCGGTGTTCCCCGAGGTGCGCATCACGCTGACTTGCTTAACGAGGCACGACTTGAACCCCTAGACGACACAGTCCTTGTTCGATCGCAGCGATACTACCTCAACAGCATCACTCGAGGAGGTACCCTACAGCGCTGTGCGGAACAACTATTTGGAGAATCCCACCCAGTTCGTAAAGCTCTTGAGACGGCGTCAGCGGATTATACCACCATTGATGATTTTGACCGCCGGCATACCCATGACCCGCTTCTCAAGTCAGCTCGTCCTTTCTTCAACACGGAGTTACCAGGGGGTCTAAATGCCGACTCGCCTAAAGAAGAGAAGAAAAAGGCCTGCGCTGACCGCGTTGTTCGCTTCAAGGATGCACGGTGTACGGTATGGACAGATGGCTCCACGACTACCGATGTCAACTCCGGCTATGCAGCTCTGCTGTTCAAAGGTGACGAGCTGGCGGATCAACGAAGCAGTGGAGGTGGATCTTTGGCGTGCAGCTATAGGACTGAATGCCTGGCCCTGGAAGCTGGGCTCCGTATGCTATTACAGTACATCCCAAAAAGAAAGGTAAGAAAGTAATAGCTATCTACACGGACTCCCTTTCGGCCCTTGCTGCCCTCAACACGGGCCCTACCACGGTGCAAGATGGTGTACTGAGATGCATATGGTCCCTAATCCTGAGCCTTGTACAGAGACGTGCCAGGCTGTCGTTCTAATTCATCTTTGGACACTGCGACCTGGAAAAGAATGAAGCTACCGATGTGAAGGCAAAGGCAGCGTCTCACCTTCCCCAGACTGCCCCGGCATGGATCACCGACATTGTCACTGCTGTGCGAAGGAGGCATGTTCGTCCTACACAGCGGAATTTGGCCATCCCCCCTACTCATCGACAGACACTGCTAAGGGACAACAACCCAGCACCAAAGGATAACCCGTTTTCCCGATGCGGGGAAGCGTTGATGGCCCAATTTCGGTGTGGCATCTCGTCGCACTATGGATGGTTGAACAGGCTGATCAGGTTATCGGAGGATACATCGTGTCGATGGTGCTATGCGTCCCTTGAGCAGGCAGTACCAGCTGAGTCCACCGTCACGGAAATGAACCTCCCCCCGCCTGCACTTCCTCCCCCGTTCAACAGGACAGTATTGTTGGCAGAACGAGCAGCTCAATCTCTTCTCTGCCCGGTGTGTCACAAGGTGCTGTATAATCGTTCGAGCGCGATCATCCATCTCACAGCTGTGCACAAGCTGCAAGCGAACCAGGCTGCCTCGGTGACGAGGAAGGCAGTCGTAGCCCCCCCTAGTGGCCAGATGATTCTCTGCCAACACTGTCAGTTCTAAACGGTAGAGAGAGAGGCCTACGCAGATCATAAGACTAAGAGCCACCCAGAAACGGCAGTGAATAAGAGGAAATTGGTGATAGAGGCGCTGACTGATCACACTGAGATGCCGCCGCCCCCACCCAAAGTTCCTCGTCTGGAAGTCCCTGCCTCAGTGGTCAGGCTCCGCAGCCCAATCCGCACATCGCAGATTGTGGTAAGGAATACACAGTGCAGCGTCACTTCGATGCGCATAAGTGTCCCAACGCTGGAGGCGTTGCGAGCCCCTCACCCCCGGAATGTCCCACCCCTCAGAAGCGGCCCATCTGCGCGCGTGTGAATGGCAAGTATCAGTGCCCATACTGCGAGAAGCAATATCATGCGCTGTGGCTGGTCCGCCACGCACGCTCAGTTCATCCAGACAAGCCCCTTCCTCTAGCAGAAGAACAACGGATGAAAGCAAGTCGAAATCGTGAGGAACAGCAAGACGACGTGAAGATGAAGTGTCCCTACTGTGAGCTACACTTTCGCACTACTGCGGTCAAAAAGCATATACGACGACATCACCAAGGTGAGGAACTCTTCGAGAGACCAGATAACGAGCTGCCGCCGCGCCGCAAGCCGAAGACGGAGTCCGTTACGATACAGCGTTTCAAGTGCCCGTACTGTCCGAACGAGTATGCGTACAAAGGCAATATGCACGTGCACGTGTACAAGATGCATAAGGTTGGAGACTCTAGCGCACCAGAAGCCAACGTGAAAGACCCCGCGCCGCTCTCGTGCAGCCTCTGCAAGCGGTCCTACACATCCATGTTCGGACTTGCCTACCATATGCGCACTAAGCACCCCGAGGTGAGACAGTACACGGTTGCTGCGAAGAAGGACGTGCGTGTTACTGTTCAGAACCCCTCCACTAGACTTCTCTGCCCGCAGTGCAGTAAGACATTTGCCAATGATACCTCCCTCGCATTGCACTTGGAGAGGTGCCACAATGATGCTCAGTACAGGGTAAAGAGAGACCCATGGTTCCGTCACACGAAGTGCATGGAAACTTCGAGTCACTTCCTCATCTGCCCAGCTCTAGAAACCATCCGAAATAAGTACAACCTACAGGAGATAAAGCGAGACAAACTTTTCAACAGCCAGGAGCTTGCCATGTACTTGGCCGAAGTCTTCAAGCTACCTGCTCCGGCCCTCATCGACTCCCTGGAGAAGAATGAAGAGGCCGCCGCTGTCTCCGCTCCCGAGCAGATCGTATCCCCTCCCCCTCCCTTAATAGTTTCCCCTCCCCTCCCCGCTTCGGCTTCGCACACAAGGATGGATGAAAAGGGTGAGGTGAGGCCCAGAAAGCGATATCGATCCACATCGAGCATCCGATCTAGCCTGAGCCCCGTACCGCCCTCTGACTGAGGGAATGGTCTCCACGTCTTCGCGCATTTGGACCTCCACGCGATTGTTAGTAAGGAGGTATTTGGAATGGTGGCTGGCGTGCCAGAGCAGCCCTGGGAATAGAGATTTACGAAGAAAATGAGATTCATTTTGAACAGTCTGAGCAGCAGCCTCCGTGCCACATGGGGTAGGGCCAGGAGAGACTCCACATGGATGTTATCGTGGCCCGGAGCCGAGCGCGCATGCATCGCCTTGAGGGCTACCCTGAGCTCCGCCATACAGAAACGCTTCGCAGCAATTTCTGGATGAGACGGGATGCGCATTGGTAAAGCCTCGGAGTGCTTCGTAGACTTCTTGGCGTACAACCTCTCCAAAACGTCTGTATGCTCCTTGCGCGAAATCGGAGCATCTCGTACGACCATTACAGGAGTGGCAAGCGGTCTTGGGGCATAGATGGACTGTACAAGGTTCCAGCTTCGTGACGTTGTAGTGTCCAGTTGTCCACGCCGCTCTTTCCAACGCGCCATCTCAATCTCCCGGAGGCGACGCCGCCTCTCCAGAATCAGCTGGTACTGCCGATGTACGTCCACGCACTTCTCTATGCCTGTGTCCATAGCCTCCAACTCCTCGCCCCAAAAGGGGGCATATTTGGCCACCGCACATGGAACGCAGCGTTTGGTCGTTTGGCGGAGAGCTGCGGCCAAGGCCTTCTCAAACCCGTGTGCCGTCACAGTTTTTCGAACCTCCCTGTCAAGAGGAGGATTCAGCACACGCAAGCTCCGAATGTTGCCCAACCTGTCACGTTTCCTCGATGCCATCCCTGCCCTACGACGGCAAAAGATCTCCTTCCTCCTGTGGTCCTTCCAGAGCTTACAATCACGGGCGTGCGTGCGCGCTATGTCCTGCACAGCCCGAGTCATAAGTAGCTGGTAGAACTCCACCTTCATCTTTTTCCAGGAGTAGAGTCTCTTTGATGTCTTTGTAAGGATGATGAGGTCCCTATCGAGGCCAACACCCACTTCATAGGTGATCCATGCATGATCGCTATCTGGCACGAACTTGGCGTTCCACCCCGAGACATCACAGTTCTTCGTTATGGCGATGTCAGGGGAGGACTGCCGTGCCCAAGCCCGAGTACGTGAGTTGGTTCGACGGACCCATGTTGCCATGGAGCTATCATCCCAGATCACTAACTCCTGGCCTGCACACCACTGCACTATCCTCTCACCACCTCTGTCTTGTTGGGAGCGAATATCCCACGCAGGGTGATGACAATTGCAGTCAACGCCAATCAGTACTGGTATCTCATTACCAGCAATAAAACTATTTACTTTATTTAGCGTTTTCTCCGAAACTAAAGTACCTTTAGGAAAATAAACTGACATAATGTAGGAACGGATTTCATTCAAAACAGTTTTCTGTATATCTAACGTGTAAATACTAATATCGTTACTGAATTGAGCATCTGGAAGTTGTTCCTGAAAGCGAAATAATACGTAGCGACGATCTCTGCTCCACAATTCCTGTGCGCGAACCACCGAATAAATAACGCTGCGCTGCGTACGCTCCAGCATCAAGTCCACAGGGTCCGCGGGAACTATTGGTTTTGCCTCTAGCACTGTGAGTAGCACTAGCAACAGCATGAATAGACGGCGTCCACAACAAGATTCTTGCAGTTCGAAAGAGTGGAGGTGCATACGTATCGACTGCAACAATATTGTATAATATGTATCTGCTGAAGTACGTGTGTGTGGGAATGTGTTTTCTATATAGACAATGGACGTAAAGTTGCACGACTAAGTGTTCATTTGTGTAAATGAAACACACAAAAATATATATGAGAGAAGAGTAAATGAACAGGAGAGGAGCGGAACATCAGGATCATAATCAAAATCACACTAATAATATAAAGCTATAAGGTCTCCTTGCATATACGCTACAACACTGGCAGCGCATGCACTGAGATCCCGTGATGATAAACATGTAAGTTGTTTCCTTGGCTAGAGTAAAAAGAGTCCGCACTTTCTTGCATGGAATAGAAAGCAAAAAAGGGTAACTGACGATACAGCAAATACCACTTGTGCAATCGAAAGTAAAACAGTAAAATTATCAGGATCCCAATGCATCCAAGCACAGTTCAATAATACATACAAAGTAAACAGAAAGAAGTGTCACAACTTAGGCACAAACGTGGGTTGCAATTACACCGCAAATTACCAAGGAGCCCTTGCTTCTTCACTGAAGTGCCTCTGGCATTGCTTCGTCACGCAGGGAGATGGCCCCCCCCCCCACACCCCAACCCGCCATTGGAAGTTGTGTCAAGGCTGCTGCGATGCGTCAACAATCTTTCACCTATTGGAGAAGAGTGATTTTGCAAATAAGAAGATATTTTTTTCCTTTTCCTCATTTTTAATGATTCTATTTTTCTAGATGGGAATGTCCGCCCGCGAACGGCTTCTTAGATATTATAAATTGTACAATCCTGGTGCTATTGCTTCTATTGACACAATTTTAACAGTGTATAAGGGGCGAGAGGAAGAGATTTTTCCTCTTTTAGAAGAAAAGTATGGTCCGGAGCCTCCACCAGAAGAACGTCGTGAGCTTTACCCGTCAGAGTTTGCTCGTGATCACGAAGGTAGTAGTAGCAGGAGACACGAAAATGGCATGGACTCTCTCATCAACCGCCTTACCAAGGCTCTACGCAGTAAAACTGAAGAATGTTTACTTCTGGCAGAAAGATTGTCAAATGCGAATCAAGAATGCGTGCGTCTGTCACGCTCTTCAACGGTGCAGCGCCTGGAAAAGTGTGTGCAAAGTATACGGAGGGACAAGACGGTCCTACGAATTGAAAATGAGCAACTTCAACAACTTGTTGCAACAAACACAGATAAATGTATGATGTTGGCCGAACAATTGTCAAAGGAACGTGAAAAGCGTATTGAATTGCAAGAAGAAATAGGAAGTTTGCAGCTACAGCTTCGTGAACCAAGTAGTAGGCACGAGTTTTATTCAATCATTCATGAGTGCGAGGAGAGGATCAGAGCTACTTTTGAGGCTCGTATTGCGGATGTGGAGCATGAGTTTGAAGCTCATTACAAGGATGCACTCAGAAAGATAGTTAATCGAGATGAAGTCATTGCTGCGTTTCGTGAAAATGATTAGTTCAAGACTATGTAGGCAGTGTGGAGGTGACCATATTTTACTTATTTTTATTTGTTTATTTACACAATGTTGTTGGGTTTTATAAAGATGTCTACCATTTCAGTACGACTCAATCGTACGCTTATTGTTTGTGCTTTCAACTTTATGTTCCAAGTGTGAAACCAGGATATACATTTTCCTTCTATGATTACCTTTTATTTTGGTTTTTTCTGCCGCGCTACTATTTGTGAAAAGTGATCACATTGGTAAGTTTTTTTTCGCATATTTGTGTTTTGCTACCTTTCTGTAATTATCGACTTCTTTTTTTTTGTTGTTTCTTTCACTCATCTTTGTAGATTAGCCACAAATCTCTCAGACGTGGAGGTGTGAAATCCACTGAGCATAAATAGAAAAACACCATGCGACAGCGACGAGGTTTGAAGGTTGATGACCAAGAAAAAGTGTCCATATTTTCAAAAGTTTCCTCGGTTGATATTTTTCCTAAGCCAAAGGAAGATTACCGCCGTGAACAAACTGCAGCAGGAAGCTATGTGAGCATATTAACTATTTCTTTGCTAGCAACTCTCGTGCTTTGGGAAACAGTTTCGTATATTGTAGGGCGAAATGCCTACTCTAGCGAGCTTTCAGTCGACAATAGTTCGGACGATGAGATGGTGGTAAACATTGATATTATTTTTCCCCGTACAGCTTGCCATTCACTAAGTGTGGATATTCTTGATGCAACTGGCACACGACACTTCAACATCACTTCCGGGGTTTTCAAAATCCCACTTAATCATTATGGGAATGCAGTTTTTACTGGAACACTACCGAACCATGATGAAGGTCAAGTCACGAACAACGGTCCCCAATGCACCAAATGTTTTCTTGACTCGGATGCATCTCGAATATCTGCAAAGAAGGACAGGGATGGAGGGCTTCACTCCTCGTATTGCTGCAATACATGCGCAGAGGTGCTGGCAGCCTATTCTGTTGCGGGGCTCACGCCGCCTCTATTAAACGTGGTTCCGCAGTGTCTTGAACAGCTGTCTGTTGGGCAACCTGGATGTCGTGCAGTCGGCAATCTAAAGCTACACAAGGTAAATGCGGCAATCGTATTTGGGCCAAAGCGTTCTGGCATAAGATATCTTTTGACAGATGTGCTCCAGTTTGACGCCAGCCATACTATTGAGCGATTTTCTTTTGGCGATTCCAGTGTTTTGCGGTTTTCACGACAGAAAAGTGTTTTTCCTCTTCAAGGAAAAAAATTTGTAAGTCCTTCATTTTCAGAAATCAGGTACTTTTTGAAGGTTGTGCCTACAACTTATAGCATGAAGCGAAACTTCAGCGCCAACGCGAAGACATACGAATATAGTGCACAGGTGAGTCATCGTGCTGTTCCAATAGGTGGAACTGGTGGTGCAATTCCAGGGGTGCTTTTTGGAGTTGACCTTTCACCTATTCAGGTGAACAATTTTTTTGAAAGACCATCATTCGGTCATTTTATTGTTCGTCTTTGCGGCATTGTTGGTGGTCTTTTTGTGATGCTAAGCGTCGTTGATAGTGCTGTTAGCCGTATCAGGAAGTGGTGCTATGATGTATAGCAATTCAAGATTCAATATCTTGTAGCAATTCCGATTATTTTGCGTACGTTTTATTATTATTATTATTATTGTATTCTTCGAACAATAATTACACACAAAAGGGATAAGTAGTGAAAGAAGGATATATATAAATTTTTAAATAAGCACGTTCTCTGTATGGTTGCTACTTCGCATATTCATGCTATATATAGAATAAAACAACATGAGTTTATATTTGTCTACTCTCTGCTTTTTTTTTTTTTCAAGTACGCAGTACTGAAGTTTTTTTAAAGAAAAGCGAAGGAAAATTGTACTTTGGGAGAAATACTTGTATATCGTAGCAGCACACACGCATTGAGTGTGCATTTATACAACCGCAGAAAATCAGAGTAGGATTCATGTTCTGTACACATGCATTGCGGGATGTGGGGCCCCATGCCCTGAAATTACCAGCACAGCTTCCAGACTGGGCTATCAAAAAGCCAAATCGCCTTGCTGAGTTTCTCGATCACACCGGGGATAAGATGATGAAGATGGCTCAGCGTACAATTTACTTTAGCAACCGCCTCATGGGTATTCAGCCACCTGAAAGTCTGTACCGCGTCCCTCGCCTGTTGTGTGTCAGTGGTAAGCGGCCTTCCGTAATGGACAACTGTTTTATTGCCCCAAGCGCACTCGTTTCAGGTGATGTTCGTGTGGGCCGTAAGAACTACATTGGATACAACACTGTAATCCGCGCCGAAGAGGGAGAAACAGTGTTCGTGGGTGAAAGCTGTAACATCCAGGAGAAAGCAATCGTTACAGGCAATACAACAGTTGGAAAATGGTCTACCATTGAACCAATGGCGATTGTGGAGTCAGCGGACATAGCATCGTGCTCTTTTGTTGGCGCAAACGCCATTGTTATGAAGGGCAGCCGCATAGAATCTGGAGCCATGTTGTGTGCAACAAGTGTCCTGCAGGCTGGAGCAATTATTCCATCAGGGGAAATGTGGGCAGGCAACCCGGCAGAAAAGGTGGCCAACCTTTCTGAAACAGAGAAAGAGCAGATTGTGAAGGCAGCCAAGCATCTGGTTCTTTTGGCTATAGAGCATCACGATTCGTGGGAACTTACCTGGGAGGAATTGGAAAACCAGCGAGAGGCGCGAGAGATATACGCAAGGTGTGTTGAGAACAACCGAGAGTTGAGGGTCAAAGCCATGTACATCAAGGAGCCACCACGTCCTAATCGCAAGAAGATGGGCATAAAGACGCCAAAGGAGATAATGGATGGTACAGAGGATATGCCTCCTCTTATGGAGAGTAACATCGGGGGTTTCGAGTAATTGGAACCACAGAATAGTCTATTTAGATTCGTAGTGGCTCATAGTTTTCTTTGTCCTATTGGCGTTTGCATAGAAGTGAGAGTGTGGCAACGTCAGGTCAACAAGGAATACCTTCAATGAATGACAAATTATAGCGGAGCTTTCCTCGTCATTGTCGCTGTAAGGCACAATGGTAAGCAAAAATGCCATTGTGCAGTAGTGTTTATGATCATAGTATCGATTAGCAGCATGCTGTATAGTTTTTATTGTACTAGTAAGCACGCCTTGGTAGGGAAGAGTTTGGACGTATACAAATAGTTCCGTTTCTTTTTTATCTTTGCCTGACAGAGTCCTTTTGTCACTTATACATAGTAGTAGAGTACTGCGAACGTAGGAGAGATACTTGAAGGCAACAAAAAGTAGTCACTTAACAAATGGTGTCGGTAAAGGAGAAAAAAATGCACCTGTACCGTAGTTCTTGTTACTCTTTGTGGTTGGTCCTGAACGAACTGTGGTTTTATCTTTTTTTTTACCTGATAATTGAGTTTTCTCTCTTTTTCAAAATTCTTTTCCTTCGTTTTGCTATTGTTGTTGTTGTTGCTGCTGTTACTTCACTGTTTTCTTCATTGTCTATCTCAGTTTGGTTTAACAATAGTAGTAGTGTATATATACATCGTTAGCAATATCATTCGAATCTCATCAATATTTTGCAGGGGTGAAGCACAATGAATCTATCTGAGCCTGTGATTTCGTGTGACAATATTCACAAAACGTATCTTCTTGGCGCTGAAGGTGTAACTGCTTTGCGTGGGGTTGATGTAGATGTAAAGGACGGCGAGCTTCTCGTCATTTATGGAACAAGTGGTGGTGGTAAAAGTACATTACTCAATCTCTTGGGCACGATTGATACTCCCACGAAGGGAAACCTGTTTCTTTTCGGACGGCGTGTTACTGAGCAGACCCCTGACTCGGAGCTCGCACACATCCGCTGCAAGCGTATCGGTTTTGTGTTTCAGTCATTCAACTTACTATCTACCATGAGCGCTATTGATAACGTTTCACTCCCCATGCTGATTAGTGGGACGCTGCCTGCCTCAGAAATTAGGAAAAAGGCGACACAACTTTTGGAGAGCGTTGGGCTAGGCCACCGATTGGAGCATGTCCCTTCCATGCTGTCTGGTGGAGAGCAGCAGCGTGTCGCAATAGCACGATCATTGGCAAATGATCCCGATATTCTTTTTCTTGATGAACCTACAGGAGATCTCGATACCAGAAACACGCTTATTGTTTTGAATATCTTACTCACGTTAAATCGTCAGCGAGGCCTATCCATGGTTATGGTCACTCATGATGTCTACATAAAGCAGTATGCTAACCGTTCCATCTATCTTCGCGACGGCCGAGTTCATGATATAGAGGAGATTCCACTTTCTGTGCGCACAAGGGCGTGGGAAGAGCTGCAGACATCCTTGGCAAACTACTCAAGTGGGAATATTGTGCAAGAAGGAGCTATGAGCGAAGTCCGAAACCCTGAGGACTACAGCACGCACTGCGCGCAGTGCCCATTCAATGTTGATGAAGATGAAGAAATGCAACAAGTTGTCGAAACGCTGTTTGGTGCCCGTTAGACTTTAGTTTGGGTATGGTGTGCAATATTGTTCCTCTATCTTTGTGTTGTCTTTGTGTGCGTTATTTTTTCCCCCTCTTGGGCATTGCTTTGGTGGCTCAGGATGATTTATTGTTATTGAGTTTAGATTTGCTATCGCATCACTTCATCTTATTTTTGCTTTGTGTGCTTGCTTTCCTAAAGCGCTGTGCGTGTCCTGCACATGTTCACTGTAAAGGAAATATGTAGGTGTCATGGAGATTGGTGTACAACCTCTATACTGTTTGACTTGCTTTCCTTATATCTCTTGTGTCTGTTAATGAGAATCCAAACTTAGTCGTACTGTTGTACATGCGTTTACTCACAATCACAATCTTACTGCATCATGTTGTTGTATTGGGTGCCGACTCACCATTTCATTTCTTTTTGCCTCTTGTAATTGCTCTTTCACTTTCTCTCCTTTTCTCTTTTTTCTTTCTTTGAAGTATGGGGAACTAGATGCTGGGAAAAATCAATCATAGCAATGGAAGGCTTGCTTCCGGCGAATGGCCGCATTTGTGACGTGTGCTGCGAGGCATTCAAGTTCAAGCTGTCACGTTTTGGGGGAATATTTGTGTGCTGCTGCGGGCGGCGCCAAGATCTTTTGAAGGTCATTCATGGCTACGGAGAGGAGTTGAGAAGAGGATGCAATACGAGGCTTGGCTTTGTCCCTTGCATTGATAGCCCAACGGTTCACGGTACTAGCACAGTCAAGGTTGTCGCAGTGGAGCTAAATTTTGAAGAACAGGCTGTAGACACTGTTTTCCACAACTTTCCTGTAAATGAAATAAGGGCTGCGTTTGAGTTGCTGCCGTTGTGTGTGAAGGAGCAGGGTGCATTAGTCGGCGGAAACATGATTAGGTTCGCCTGGGGGCTAGTCGACACACTTGTTGAGGAACTACAAGCTGTTGCCTCTGGTGCTGTATGGGAACGAAGATTTTTTGTAAATGCCCCAGCGCTCCCTCTACTGCATGAACTACCCGAGGTAGCTCGGATGTGTTCTTCTACCAGAGCAGATTTGATGGCACAGATACCGCATCAGCTGAGAAGCGTTCTTCGCAGGCACCAGCTAGAAGGGGTTGACAAGGTGCTATCTTTCAATGGCAGGGCACTGATTGCTGATGACATGGGTGTTGGCAAGACTCTCGAAGCATTAGCTGTAGTGGGAGCCCTGCGCGCGTATCCTCTACTGATTGTTTGCCCATCAGCTCTGAAGTATATGTGGGTGGAGGAGGTCGAAAAGTATCTTCATCTGCACGTCAGCGTCCATGACATTCATTTGGTGAACGGGTGCAATGACGCGCTGGCCGTAGGTGACACCCCGAAGGTTGTTATCGCTAGCTACCACATGGCTGCTGTGCTAAGAGCCCAGCTTCTTGAAAGGGATTGGAAGTGTCTTGTGTGTGATGAAAGCCATCTCCTGCACACTAATGTCGGCGGTAGCGATGCGCTGTACACACGAGTACTGTGTGAGGTGGGAAGGCGCGCCAAATACTGTATGTTTCTTACTGGTACCCCAGCGTTGAATTCGCCGTTCGATATGTACAATCAAGTGAACACTCTTCTTCCTGGGTGTCTAGGAGGCTCTCGTTGGCACTTTGCACTGCGTTACTGCCACATTCACTTAACACCGTATCTGAAGATACTGGAGTGTGTGAGACCGGTTGAATATGCGTCATTCTTACGGGAGTTTTGCATGATACGCCGGTTAAAAATAGACGTACTCGACCTTCCTTGCAAATCCCGCGTCGTACTTCGCGTGTCTGGCAACTGCTCGTCAGTGGAGTATAAAGCTGGTTCAATACAGATCTTTCAGGAGCAGTACTCTAAGGCATGGAGACAAAAGCAGCGTGGTATTTTGGAAGTTATTGACTACTGTTGCCAAAAATACAATAGTTTTGTCTGCTTTGCGCATCATGTGCACTTGATAGATACCTTGGAAGCGTTTCTTAGAAGAAGAAAGGTCAGCTTTATACGGATCGACGGCCGTGTTGCGCCGCAATTGCGTGACGACTTGCTTCGCCAGTTCCAGGATGGCGCAAAGCGGGTGGCTCTCGTTGGAATAACTGCTTGTGCAGTAGGTATATCACTGGCCACTGCGCCATGTGCAGTGTTCTGTGAGCTTCCTCCAGATGCGGCGTGGATGAGTCAAGCCGAAGACCGTCTGCATCGCCCAGGTCAAAGGCAAGAGGTTACAGTACTGTATTTGATAGGCGCGCACTGTGTATTTGATGTGGAGCATTTTTCACGACTGTGGAGTAGCTATAATTGCACACATCGCATTATTGACAACTCCGACCTTGCGTTTTCCTTTGGTAGTGTGGCACGTGCTGGGGTCGGCACCACTGAACACTCCGGAGAAGGTGTCGAGCTGCCTGCTAGTGTATTGTGCGCACCTGCGCCTCCTCTCGACCCTCCATTTATGTTCACTGTGAGCAAGAATACTGGCCGAATACACGTCAAGAGCGGTTGTCATGAAGAGGCATCTGGATACTACGTTTCCTTCTCACCAAGCGAGGCAACAGAGTGTGTGAGGCTGCGCTCTGACCCTGTTTGGGAAGCGCTGTCCCATTTTATGGACTCTTTTGATAGTCATTCACCTTTTTATCGAAGGCAGATCGTGTTGCGCGGTGTGTGGCTACCCAGCAAGTTTCGTTGGAAGGAACAAATCCATGTGGTTTCTGGAAGTTTCTCACGCTATCAGAAACTTCCCGTTAGTTTAGGCTGGGGTTTCTGGTGGGTTATCCGAAGGCACTACTTCCCGTCGAGGCAGTACTTTGGGTTCTTAGGATGGTACGATGGACTCAAACCCAGGTGCTTAAACTGCGGTGCAGTACAGGCTGCACACGCCACCATGGCTCCTGGAGCATTGGCAGAGGTCGATGACGATACAGTTCTTTTTTGTGACGGCCAGTGCAGGCGGGATTTCTACATAAGACGATCTGGCGGGGCACTTCGGCGCAATATTGCTGCTGCTGATAGTGGCGTTTGCGCAAACTGCCACGTAGATTGCGAGAGATTGTGTGCCGTTGCAGCCAGTTGCTTGACTAAACGGGAACGCGAAGAAACTGTGCGGCGATGTCATCCTCAGCTACTTGAATTTCCCAATCTTTTCCGCAATTTTGTTCAAAACCCAATCCCAGGAAACTGCTGGCATGCAGATCACGTCGTTGCCGTCGCTTTAGGAGGTGGTGAGTCGTCATTGGAAAATGTGCAAACTCTATGTATTGCCTGTCACGCCCACAAGACCCGAGAGGACATACATGCAGTGAAGCGGCTCCAAAATCGTACTATGACGTCGCGAGTTGATCCCGTAACTACTGTTGATGCTGCAGCAGGCATTCTAAGAAGCGGTGGTGTTACTAGATCGCGAGCAACACACCGGAAACTATGAACCACAGTCAGAGAGCAGTAACAAAACACAAGGGTGGTGCATAGAGCTTTTTTTTTTCATTGGGTACGCAGCCTTGCTGTTTTATTTTCAAAATTGAGTGTTGTTTATTATAAAAATGACTGGGGGATAGAAAGAAAGCGGGTTTTTGTTCAACATTTGCCTCATATTCTACTTACTAAAACAAAACTGTCTTTTTGCATATCCTTTTTTTTTTTTGGCAACTTTGCAGCTTGGTTGTTGTATCATAGTGCCACAATATTGTCACATCTTTTCACACAAACATACCTGAGAAACTGTTTTCAGATCTTTGCTGCTCCATTCAGTGGTTATATTTTGTTTTGTTTATGCTTGCAACCATGTGTCTGCACACTTTCTGGGACTAAGAACTCTCAATTCCCTATCTTTTTCTTTCATTTCACATCTTTTTTTCTTCTTGTCATAACATTAGAAAGTTGAGTAAGCTCTGCAGCCATCACTAGTGAATCCTTATTACTGTGAGGCTCACGCCGCTCAGTGAATAGTGCGACGACGTTTCCAACGTCTTCAGCATTGTGGCAAGTGTACTCATGGGCAAGCAACAGCAGCGGAACGTCACATTCGAAATTGTCCCCGAGTACAGCACAGGAGAAAACGAGGAGGTGGATGATGAAATAGACGTCATCCTCAACACCTTCGAAAATGCAAAATTATCAGGAAAGAGTAAGGAGCATCGTAAGCTGCACGTTCCCCTGACCTCAGAGTTTAAACCAGAACGCCGCGTAGTACTAGAGATTGCTCTTGTTGCCGGGTACCCGTACGTTCCGCCTAGGGTGAAAATATCAATTCCTGGATCATCCAAAGGTAGTTGTGAGTTGCTGTCGAGTGCTGAAGTTGAGTACATCAAGAAGGAAGTCAATGAAAACATCCAGCCATGTTTATCCAGCGGAGTCCCCTGTATGATGCAGATTTTGTCCACTGTAGCCAGTATTATTGACGGCGGGCTTCCAAGCGCAGTGGAACGGCAAACAAAGGCGCCAGTCGAGCACGCTCCGAAGGAGCGAAGTGCGGGTCAATCGCCGTCTTTAACGCCTGTTCCCCTCAAAGCAAAGGAAGCTCTTAAACTGAGTCTCTTTACCTTGCACCTACTTCGCAAGTGTTGCTATCTTAGAGACCCAGAATCAAACGAGGAGGCGAACAGTAATTTCGAGTGGATTGCTGGGTATCTTTTCAGAGAATCAGACATTTTTCTCAAATCAGTTGAGAGCTGTGTGCCGTGGAGACCAGACGTGTTTGGTCGGGCTTTTACGCGTGAGCTACAGCAGCTGTTGAATCCTGACTGTGAGCGAATAGAACTAAAGAAGTGGTTATGGGAGGATGAAGGGCATGGCATGAAGCTGCAGCAGGGCACGGAAGGAAGATACCAGAACGAGTTTATTCAACAGAGGTTACTGGGCTCAGGGGGGTTTGCTCCAGTGTATGTGTGCCGGAAGAAGATTGACGGACGGCTCTACGCAATCAAGAAGGTGGCAATGAGTGAGAAACAGTCAGAAAAGGTTATTCGTGAAGTTCAGACCCTCGCCGCACTAAATCATAAAAGCATTGTTCGCTACTACGATGCATGGGTTGAAGATGGCTGCGACGAGGAGCTTCGTCATTTCATCGACGACGAGGAGGATGAGGAAGAAGAAGGAGAGCTGGGCGGCAGTGATGCGGAGGATGGTTCGTGCCAGGGGCGAAGCCGCGCTATTCGCCTCTCAAGCTCTTCGGGCACAAGCACGACATCACGCTACTCTTCCGATGAAGATAGTAGTGACAGCGACACCGTTGACGAGGCTAGTACAGATTCGTTTACTAGCAGTGACGACGTGGAGTCGTCTTGTGCGAGAGGGCAAGTAAGGAAGGGAAATCAGCCGCCTCAGCGCTACCAAACACTTTACATTCAAATGGAGCTCTGCTCTGCACGATCACTGCGCCACCTGATCGAGAATAGCGACACAGATGAAAGCAATGGCTTGTTTGGATCCGAAAATGGGGAAAAAATTGCGGCTTCCATTCTTCGCCAGCTCTTGACTGTCACCGCACATACACACCGCGAGCGAATTGTTCATCGTGACTTGAAGCCTGATAATGTGCTGTTCGAGATGGGAAATGATTTAGATGATGGTGAGATTGGCACTATCCGTGTGGCGGACTTTGGCCTTGCAAGGGTGATGAATGGTGTCAAGCGCAACACAAGTACTCTGGAGTTGGCAGATGGGCTAGGAGCTGGAGAGAGAGCCGGGAATGACTTTGCGGCAACGGGGAATTGTGGATCTGTCCTTTATTGCGCGCCGGAGCAAGAGCAGGGACTTGATTACGACTTCAAAGTTGACGAGTTTAGCATTGGTATGATTGCATTGGAGATGTGGCTGGCCATTGCTGGCAAAGGCTTTCGAGATCGCTTCAACATCATGAATATTGTTTGGCGCACTGGAAAACTGCCTGAATGGTTTCAGAAGTGGAATCCTGCAATGTCTGACGTGATTGGAAGACTGTTGGAGCTTGACCCACGCATTCGAAGTTCCTGCGAGGATATCCTTAGCACAGCAGAGCTTCCTGGTGATCCTGCTGACATTCTTGAAGCCCTTGGCACCATTGATCGCTATGGGGAGCGCATAGCCGGTCGTGTTGTTCAAAGGCTACAAAAGGTTGGGAATCAGTATCGCAAGCCGACGCCAATGTTGCGTGAGACAGCGCGTCTTCTGGGGTCTAGCGCGTGCACCGATTTGGTGAACTCCGTGATGGTGATTGGCCTTCTGCACGGCCACACACCTGTCGTGATGTACGACCTGCTCACTCCAATGAATCCGGAGTTGAGCGAGATGGGCGTTGAAAGTGTGGTGGATGCGGGAGGGAGATGCTTTTGCCTTTCCAATCTTCCTCATTACGCAGCGGCGTCTTTTCTTGGTATGCAAGAGAGCAACGCATCTCTTGGGTCCTTTTATCAGTTTTACAACAAGACGCGACCGTACGTCATCATCACAACTCCGGTGACGAAGCCGGATGTGTTCAATGAGCTTGCTCTCGAGCCTCTTTTGAGCGTTTACCATTTGTTTTCTTCAATGGAACTGCTTGAGAACGTAGAGTTAATTGTATCGCATGCGGACTGGCTCAATGCACTGGTGCCAAAAGAAGTCGGCAGTCGCGGGTTGCTGGATGAGCTAGCGCATCTTCGTGGTGTCATTGATGGTGTGGAGAAGGTTGGGTCAGAGTTATCGCGGCTGTCCGGCGCTTTGGTGCAGTTCGGCCTCCAACCATCATATGAGCGAGATGAGTTCATACGACGATTTGTTTCTTTAGCCTTTGATGCACTACATTTTTTTGGTGGTCAATTGCCAACAAACGTGCGTGTGGTTCTAGATCCAGCGTTATTGCCCGCAGAGACATTAGTTCACCGAGCCGCTATCGGAAGTGGCTTGATCTTTGAATTCCGGAGCACGCGCAGTAGCACTCCGTTTGCCTTTGGGTGCAATTTAGACAATTTCACCTCTAAATGCACTGTAGTTTGCCCTGATGTCAGTGCTTGCTGCGTGAACGTGGATATGAGAGAGCTCAGCTGCTTGAGCAAGCACGTGAACATTCCCTTTAGGGAAGGTCTTCTTCTGGATGGGGTGATGGTGCGACGACACGACTACTATTCGCAGACGCATCTTGCCACAGTGATTGAGGCTGCTGTTACGCTTTGGAAGGGCAACATACGAGCCTGCGTTCGTGTCGAAAATGATCTACACGCTCTGTCGCGCTCGATGAAGCAAAAGAGGTTGCGCTGGCTACTAGTTGATGGAAAGCGCATTGTCGCTGCTGCTTCTTCTCAGCAAGGCAAAGCAGTCACAAAGCAGGTGGAGATTCCAATTGGTGAGCTGCGTGGTGCGGTTCGAACTCTTGCGATGCAGGAACGGAGCAGCAAAATGGCAAGCACAACAATTGAGGTGCTATTTGCTTCTGGGAAGCAGGAGCCACGCGTGGCTGATCAGGCGAGAAAGCTGTACGAGACCATGATGGAGACGCCACTGACGGCTCTGGTGGCAGCGCATTGCGGCGCAAGGGAAGTAGAAGCGTGCTTTCGGGATATCGACGGAGGGGTGCAGGACGGAGAGTGTGCAGTGCCACAACTTGCTCGCTGGATTCGGGCTAATATTGCGAACTATGGAGTTGTTCCTGTGTTTTCGTCGCGAGACGGCCTCATCACCTTTTTTGTGAATCACAAACGCTACAAAATAGTTCACAAGGATGCCAGAAACGGGAAGAAAAAGTAATGAAAAAAATTGTGCTGTATATATATTCTTTAGCGTTTCTGTCACGTAAACACAAACATTAAACACAAATATTCGGACACACAAACTCGTTGTACCTTCATTTTTCTTCAACAGATAAAAAAAGAAAACTCATATATAAGCTTCATCACAACAACACTTTGCATTCAGATGAAAGTCTTTTATATATTGTTTGGCATTATATGCAAACCTATTGGGTGTACAGCACTCCATTTTATTTAGTGCTTGTAATGGAACAGTAAACAAATTGCTAGTGAAGTCTTCAAAGGATAGAAAAAGCGACAACAAGAAGCATTTAGCTCGTATTTTGGTCCAATATGCAGTGCCTTGTTGCCCTTGCTTTCCGCTTCCAGTGTCTAAATTTCTGTATGGCCCGTCTTTTTATTCTTACTGTTTTTTTTTTTTACTTTCGTGCGTATATGCCCTTGTATGTGATGGGCACCCCGTATGCAGAATCGCGAGGGTACGTTGATAGGACAACTCTTCATAGTTTATATCACTCCAATTGTAGGAGTTAATTTATATTGTAGGGCTCAAGCAATTCACTCTATCCCCCCTCCCCTTCCTCTACTTTCTAGGATATGGACCGTTTATTCAAGAGAGGACCAAATGAGGCAACAGAAGCAAAAGAAGAGAACGCACTTCTTCGACAAAAAGTAAAGACTGTTGAGGAAGTCGCCGCAACTCTGGAGGTGCAGCTCAATGAAGAGAAGACAAAATATAGTGCGCTAGAGGAGAAAATGAGCGTGTGGAAGTCAAAGGTGAAAACTATCACAGAAGCTGACCGTCTGCGCATTGCTGAGTTGGAAGCTGAACTCCAAGTATATCGGGACATTGGCAGTTGCACTGATTTAGAAATTTCTCCGTCTGTCAATGAGGCAATTCAGGCTGCACTTTCGTCAATTCGTGCGGCACGTGATGCGGAGTCTACTGCCTTTGAGGAGCGCGCAAGCGCCTTTCAGAGCGTAGCCAGTCAGAAAGATGCTCAGTTACAAGAATTTTCTTCAGAGCTTGAGCGTCTCAAGAGCATTCACTTGGACACCGAACGCCGATTCAGTGCAGAGGTGCTAGCAACTGAAAAGCGGCACACGAGTGAACTTGACACTCTCAAGACACAACTTGCAGATCAGAGCGAAATTGCTGAGTTGCATTCAAAACTCACCAAGCAGCGCGAGGAAGTCATTTCTTTAGAAAACCATACAAACCAGCAGCGGTCTATCATTGAAAGCTTACAGCAAGACATAACGCATTTGACAGATAAAAATAGCACAATTTCACAGCAGTTACATGACACACAAGCAATGCTTGATGAGGTGCGCGCCAAGCAGGCAGTGTGGAAGCAGAAAGTCATTGAAATGAAACGAAATGATGATGACACTCTACAAAGACTTAGAGATGAAGTAATCTCTTTGAGAGGAAACAGCGCCGCCACTGACATTTCGTGCAACAATGACACAACCATGATGCACGCCTTATCAGACGTTGCTGGCGCCACTACAACCTTGTCACTTCGAAACACGGCGAACATCAATATTGAGGAACAACTGCGGCAAGAACAAGAAGCACACGCTATGCTAAAAGAAAAAATTGAAAAGTGGAAGACAATGGCACACCTCGCAAAACAGAATGACATTGCTAGTATTGACCAGCTTCAAAGCCGATGTACGACACTTGAGAACCAGTTGGAAGCAGCCCTTGGACAGGGGAACAACAGTGATGTTAACACTAGCCTCACAGTGCGGCTGTCCGCGACGCAGGAGGAGAAGCAGCAGCTTGCTGACCAGCTGGACGCACTGACGCAGCAGCTGGAGGCCGCGCAGCAGGAGTGTCAGGCGTCCGCCGCGGAGGTGGAGCGGCTCCGGGCACAGCTCACGAGTGGCGCTGACGAGGTAAAGCAGCAGCTGTCCGCGACGCAGGAGGAGAAGCAGCAGCTTGCTGACCAGCTGGAGGCCGCGCAGCAGGAGTGTCAGGCGTCCGCCGCGGAGGTGGAGCGGCTGAGGGTGAAGCAAAGCGCTGAAAGAGAAGCAGCCGAGGCTGTTCGTCACCAGCTGGAGGAAACGGCTACTGCTATGTCAGCTCTTGAGTCTAGCACTTACGTTTGGAAGGAGAAGGTGAAGGCTGCAAAACTTTCTGATACTGAAAAAGTAAAGGCTTTAGAAGGGACGGTTAGTGCTCAGCATGTGGAGATAGCTACGCTTACGGATTACGGGGAGAAGATAGTGTCGTGTGTTGGTGCGGTGAATGGAATTGACCCTAGTGAAAGCACTTTGGCACGCGTTCTGCGTTCGCTAGAGCATGTTAAGAGTTCCTTCGCGTCTTCGCGTGAGATGTTGACTAACTCGCTGGATTCATCTGCTCTGCACCAGAATCCTTTTGACCTCTGTGGGGAAGCCGTCGTCTTTGAAGCGCTTGCTAAGGAGTTAGCACTTTTGCGAGACCATGTGGAGGGTTTAAAGGGTCGGCTGGAAGTCGCGCAAGCGCGGTGCACTGAACTGGAAGGCATTGCTGCGGAACGGAAGCAGGAGGAAGTGGCGGAGGAGTCTTTACGCGAGTCTAATGCAATGCTAGAGGAGCGCTGTGAATTGTTGCGAAAGGAATTGAAGAGACAGAGGGAGTCTTTCCAGCGAGGCAGAGCGCACGTAGTAGAAGCATCGGAAACAAGCCAGCAGGAGGGTGGTGTGGATGCTGGTGAGACTGCTGCTCATGCGCCACGTGGAATCGCTGGAATGGCAAGTGAGAGAGATGTCATTTCTGTATCTATAACGCAGCCGCAGCGGGAGAATGAGCTGCGGATGATGCAGAAGAAGATCAACGCTTTGGAGAAGGAGAATGAAGAGCTCAAGAAGGCCGCGGTCTATAACAACAATATTATTGCGCAATACACAAAAGAGATTGAGGGACTTAAGGCTAATGAAAGAGTGCAGTTGGGTATGGAGTATGTACGGAGCATTGTCCTTCGTTTTCTGTGCTCTGACGAAGAGTTGCGACTGAAGATGATTCCCGCAATTACAACAGTACTTGAGTTTAGTGAACGTGAGAAACAGCAAGTGAAAGTTGCTAACCCCAATTGTCCCCCTTTTCATTGATACCGCAGTTTATGCGGTTGGTTTGTATCGTTTGCTACTACTAATACTTTTTTTTTTGCGTTGCATGCATATTGCGATATTACCCTTTCATTGTATTACAGAATGTTATCTGTGTGGGTATTGGGATTTACGAGGCTTGACTGCTACATCAAACAATATGTATTCTCTCGAGTGGTACATCTTCGGTGTATTACTCAAATCCGCATTTACACACGCGCGCGAGCAATTTTAATCAAATTGTTTCTGCTATTTTTTATCATGCTTTTTTTTTCTTTCTCTTTCATACATTTTGCATGTGTTTCTGTGAGAGGGCAGGTGTGTGTGTGTGTGTGTGTGTGTAAAGCACTTTGATTTGATTGTTATCTGGAAGGCGCCACTCGCATATCATTTTTTGTGCGTGCGTGCCTTTTTGTTAGCGTTGTGCTGTTGTTACTAGTGCATTGAAAACTTATACAAGGAAATGGGCAAGCGAGATTTAGAGAAAGAGAAACAGCTAGAGCTTTCTGCTATTTGGGGCAGTGAAGTCGATGGCGATACTCGATACCCCAAGCGCCGCGGTGCCGCTAAGAAGCAGCCTCTGCTACCTGGCCTGGACACGGATGTTGCCATTGACCCCGACGTGATGTCAGATGCGGGTAGCAACATGAGCGAAGAGAGGGATACAGAGCATGGGCATGTGGAGAAGCGCGCAAAGAAATCAGCCAAGAAACAAAGCCCTGAGTACCGCCTGCACTGCTTTGTAGAGCCAGGAACGGAGAAGAACGCTGTGCGCACTGTATTCGAGGCGTATGAGCCAAAGGTAGAGATCCGCCTTACGCAGAAGGGAAACATTCTCAACAAATCCCAGTATGCTGTGCTCACGTTCCGCAACAAGGCCATGGCTTTGCACGCCGTTAAGACTTTTGATGGGACAAACCAGAGGGACGCTCTTGGCGTGAAGTGCCTGAAGCTGAATCTGATGTTGTCCAGACAGCAGAGTAAGGTAGTACATCAGAAAATGAACCGGCAACTACGTAAGACGAAGAAACTCAATGCTGCTGAGGAAGAGAAGCAAGACACGGAATTTATTCAGCAGTTTCTTCAGCAGCACTTGAAGAAGAACCAGCCACAGAACTGAAACTGGAGGGCTCGCTTTTCTGTCTAACCAGTAATCGTCTAATGTGTGGAGGCGTGTTTTGTATTAAATATCAGCTAATCTAACAAAGAAGTTTTCTCATTTTTTTCAAGCGTATTTGGGGGAGCATAAACACTTTCTCATGTTGCCTTTTTGTTGTTGTTGTATTTGGCCTCTCTTGAAAAGTCTGGAATTTAGCCGCGCTTGTCGTGCGAGCATCACAAAAATGCTGTCATTTTACGCACTCTTTTTTTCTCTTTATGGGTGAGTGTTATACTCGATCCCGGTCTCGACCTCTTTTTCTTTTTAATCTTTTACAAGTTTTCTTCCTTTTTAAAAGTTTTCTATATACTATATATCACGAGCTGAGTGTACTGTACTTGTGCGCTTACAATTGACTGGTGGTCGTTTGACGTACTCAACGTGCTTGCGCACATACACGCACATATGTCACAGATAATAGAACCTGAGGCCAAGTTAGCGTATGAAGCGCTTCACTGTCTTCGCCCAGGTGGGAGTAATACACTGCCGGTCGCCACCATTGAGTGCTACACAGGAGCGGAGGACGCGCAAGGTAGACCGCACGGTATAGGAGTTGTCTCCTCATCCATGGGCTTTTTATATACCGGGCAGTTTGAACATGGAGCGCTGGCTCAGCAAGGTCGCCTTTCTTGGGTGGATGGATTTTCCGTGACTGGAAACTTCTGCGAGGGGACGGTGACGGGTTTAGGACGCCTCGAATGGCCTTGTGGAGACCGCTATGAAGGAAATCTTGTGAATGGGGTGAGGCATGGAGACGGTGTGCTGGCCAGTGCCGGGATGGCAGCAGGAGCGGTGTATAGCGGCCAGTGGGCACGCGGTCGAAGGCACGGCCAAGGCCGGCAGCTTTACGCTGACGGAAGCGTGTATGAGGGAGAGTGGCGGTGTGATCGGCGGCATGGCACAGGCACGATGCAGTACGTTGGTAGTGACTGCTATGTGGGGCAATGGGTGGAAGGGGAGCGGCACGGGCACGGTGTGATGGGATGGCGGCGCGGCGGACCTAGCTACGTGGAGCTGTATGACGGTGAGTGGCAGAATGGGCGGCCGCATGGCGCAGGCAAGTCAATTTATGTGCGCTTCCTGGAAACATCGCAAGGGAACACAGAAAGGAACGGCGGGGATAGGGGGAGTCTAAGTGAAGAGCTGGCGCGCTGCACAGATCCTCGCCAGTATGCGCCACCAGTGAATTCTGTTATCAATGTATATCATGGGGAATACGCGAACGGACTTCGAGAAGGGCAGGGCACGTTTTATTACGCAGACGGGAGCAGCTATTACGGATCCTGGGCATCAGGCCGGAAGTCGGGTATGGGTCTGTTCACCACTTGTACTGGCGCCATCCATTATGGGCCTTTTGTGGATGACGAGCTGCTTGATGCGCCGCGGCTGCGTGAGCTGGAGGGTACCACTCTAGTGCCGAATGTGCTTGTCGATGACTTGTATGGAGTTACGGAGAGAGCGGCAGGGCGTCAGACTGCCACAACGGTGCAGTCGCTCCTTCTGCGATTCAACACCGCGCTTAAGGCGCTGTTTTTGCGATACGCCGCTTTGTCAGACGACACAGCTTTCATCTTCTCCCCAGAGGACTGGTGGAGGCACCGCATTCCGGGTCAATTGAATTTCACACAGCTTCTGCGGCTTCTCAGCGACGCGCATATTATTAATGGCCCAGTCACGATTAGTACTGTTGTTCAATGCGCTGTGGCAACCATCAGGGCGGCGGCACGTGTCGGTAGTGAGCGGCTTGCCCCTGAAGCCAACGTGGCGGTGAGGGCGGAGACCGCGATTATACGGGCATATCGTCTGGAAGGCTCGATGTCGTATCGTACTTATGCGGAAGTGCTCGTGCGTCTCTCTAACGCTGTGTGTCTGGGCCAGCGGTTCACAACGCTTGCGGAGAAGTTTAACGCGCTAGTGGGCAATCATCTCACTGCCACCCTTCAGTCCTGTCCGTTGTGCCCTGCTTCGCGTGCGCGCTCTGAGGAGCTGCATTCTCTGGCGCCTGCGCTGGAAGTTATGTTTAACAAGGCGGTTGACTTGCAGTTGTCCCACGGCGAGCGATTTCTTCCAGTGCGTCAGTTGGTTGTGCTGGTGCGGCCCCTCCTCGCTCGTTATGACATTGCACTGCCGGCTCTGCTGAGGCGTGTCTTTCCACATGACCGCCATGACAGCTTGTCAGTGTCGCGGCTTCCAGGCTTTAATCACCCACAGACTGATCTCGCGCGGGAGTTTTACGGTTATGGGTGCGGGAGCGAAGGTGGCTTGCTGGCGACTTCTGTTATAGTGGATCAGCTCCTTACGCTAGTAGATTTCGTGGAGGCGATTGTTCTAATTGCGGAGATAATATGTAAAAAAGAAGGCGATGCCAGTAGTGTACGTAGTATCATCGAATGCGAGATATTGACGTTACCTGTTTAGTTGCATACTCCTGCTTTTTGTTATGATCGTTTTCTTGGAGGATATAGAGGCTGACATTGTTGGTCATGATTGCTAATGTATATGTGAACGTTCATCTGTTGGCACTTTGTAGTAGCGAGGGCAGTAGTGCTTGGTTGCTGCTGTTGATAGTGTTTGGTCTCTTGGAGGGGCATGCAGCAGTCAATGGAGTTCATTTTTTTTTTTCCTTGTATATAGAGTAGATCGGAGACACTTTGTGTCACTCGGTCATGTGCAACTCAATACCAACAGGACATGCTCAAAAATCTTAAAAAAAAAAAAAAAAATTGTGCATATAGGCGCGCACACACACACACAGTGCTTTGCTGCTCCTTCCATGGCAGGCCCTCTTTAGCATTAACTCATTTTCCACAATTAGTTTCTTTTTGATTGTGTATATATCCCTGTGTCACTCTCTCACTTTCATTATTCTTACAAACCGCTTCTCTTTAAATATCTTTGTAGCACTTATCGCTTCTTGTATACCAACTAATTTTTTTTTCTCCTTTTTGTGTGCATTCATTTTATCACTCCCCAGCGACCTGAATCATGGGCCTCGACATTCAGCTGTTCCGCGACCCCGCGTCTGCTGATCTCATTCGTGAGTCTCAGCGCCGCCGTTTTGCCAATTCCTCCGTGGTGGACACTGTGAACGAGATTGACGCCAAGTGGCGCCGCACCCAGTTCCTTAGTGAGGCTAGCAAAAAGTTTATCAATAACTGCAGCAAGGCCGTGGGTGCCAAGATGAAGGCCAAGGAAGCCGACGGCGAAGCCTCTGAGGTTCCAGAGAGCGTTCTTGCAGCTGCGAACGAAGGCACCCTCGAACCCGAGCAGCTGTCTGGTTTGTGCATTCTCCAACTCAAGGAGCTCTCCAAGGTGATGAATAACCATGTCGCCAGTCTCGCGAAGGAGGCTGAGGAGCTTGTGGCGGCTCGTGACAAGCTTGTTGCTGGCGTCGGCAACCTGATTCACGAGAGCGTCCCTGTGTCTCAGGACGAGGACACTGGCAACCTTGTTGTGCGTACCTGGGGTGATGTGACCAAGCGCGTGAAGCTCAACCATGTTGACTGCATGGAACGTCTTGGTTTGATGGATACCTCCAAGGCGGTCACCGCCATGGCTGGTGGCCGCGCTTTTGTTCTCAAGGGTGGCCTTGTGCAGCTTCAGGTGGCTCTTATCTCGTACGCCCTCAGCTTCCTTGTGCAGCGTGGCTATGAGCCTTTCTATCCCCCTTTCTTCCTCAACAAGGATGCTATGAGCGATGTGGCGCAGCTCTCCGAGTTCGATGAATCCCTCTACAAAGTCAGCGGGGATGGCGACGAGAAGTACCTCATTGCCACCAGCGAGATGCCGATTGCCGCGTACCACCGTGGTAAGTGGTTTGCGGAGCTGAAGGAGCCTATCAAGTTTGCTGGTATGTCCACGTGCTTCCGCAAGGAGGCTGGTGCCCACGGCCGTGATACCTTAGGTATCTTCCGTGTTCATCAGTTTGACAAGATTGAGCAGTTTGTGGTCTGCAGCCCCCGCGAGGAGGAGTCTTGGAACATTCTGGAGCAGCTTATCACCACTTCCCAGGATTTTAACGAATCCCTCGGCCTTCCCTACCGTGTTATCAACATCTGCTCCGGTGCCCTCAATAACGCTGCGGCGAAGAAGTACGACCTGGAGGGCTGGTTCCCCGGCTCTGGTGCGTTCCGCGAGCTTGTGTCGTGCTCCAACTGCACGGACTATCAAGCGCGCGGCGTCAACTGCCGCTTCGGTCCTAATCTTCGCGGCCAGGCAGCGAACAACGTGAAGGAGTACTGCCACATGCTGAACGGCACCCTCTGTGCCGTCACCCGCACCATGTGCAGTATTTGCGAGAACTATCAGACTGACGAGGGTGTTATCATTCCCGAGGTGCTTCGCCCGTTCATGATGGGCACGGAGATGCTTAAGTTTACTGTGGAGCCAGTTGCTCAGGCTGAGGCCACCAAGTAAGTTAGCAGAGAGGCAACGGAAATGTGAGCGCTGCTTTTGCGCGCGCGAGAGAGAGAGAGAGAAACGAAGTAATTTTGTGTGTCTGTGTGTGTGTTTTTAACAACTCTTATCGACTCAGGCAAGCATCGTTACACTGGATTGCAGTCGGACACACACATATATATTTATAGTGAGAGCCTCCATCAAAAAAAAAAAGAAGAAAAGAAGTTTATCAGTTAAGTGTCTTTTCAGGACCCTCTTTTTTTTTTTGCTGGCATTTATCTGCTCTCTTTTCTTTTCTGATATATGACTTTAAGTTCTAAATTGACTGTTTTGTTTTTTTCTGTTCGCCTTTTCTAAGTTAGCAGTGTCGATTGGAAGAGGCGATCAACTGATACATCGGAGGGAACATTTAATCAACATAAGGAAAGAAAAAATAGATACATCCAATCGGAAGGGAATAGTGCGGCATGTTTTTGCTCCTTTTCACAGCATTCATATGAGCATTTGAGAGCACTTCCAGCCTCTCTCTCACTTGTCGGCATTTATTGTACCTTTTTACGTGTAAATTTTCCTTTCCTGCAACTGCCACTTTTTTTCAACTTCCTATTTTATATACATATATATATATATATACATATATATTTATTTATATATTTCTTTTTCTTTTTTTATGCTTATGATTTTCAATTTCAGCGGAAACATACCTTGTCGTGTATTCAATTTTTCTCCAAATACAGCACGTTTTGGCGCACATATATATATAGGAAGGGAGGAGAGAAGAGAGAGATAGTTGTTTATATCAACAGGGATTGAATAGAGAGTAGTTACATTACAGCAACACAATGGAGGCAGTAAGTGGTGCAGTAGATGAGCACAAATACGCATTTGTGAGCCCTGAGCGATCCAAGCCGAGGGAAAGAGAAAGTGAGATTGTACCATTTGATAATGCACTCAGTGCAGAAAAAGAAGAGTACCGAAAGGGCGTAATGAGGCAGTACGGGCTCTTGCTGCGCAGTCTTCGTGCCCCTTACACCGAGACAGCAGGTAACGATGGCAAAGTGACGCATAGCGGTGGCACCTATGACCTCATTCCCTGTGCAGACCTTCTTAACCGCCGCTATCGTCGTCTCGTCAAGGTAGGCGAAGGTACTTTTGGAGAGGTGTTCATTGTGTACGACACCACTGCTGAAACTTACTTGACAATGAAGCGGGTGTTTAGTTACCTGCATAGTGCCCATCCGGCTTGTGGGCTGCGACGCATTGTGTTTCGCGAGCTTCTCTTGCTCAGCACGTTAAAGCACAAAAACATTGGTAGTATTGTGGAATATCATATCTTGCTGGACGGTTCACTTATGCTTCTTATGCCTCTAGTTGCTCATGACTTTTCCTATTTGATGCGTGTATCGATGCGGGCTAACTCGCTTGAGCACCAACATCACCGTATGCCACTGCCGATGATCAAATGTATCTTTAGGCAGATTCTTGACGGTGTGGCATATATGCACAAGCACAAGGTGATTCACAGAGACCTGAAGCCAAGCAACATTATGATTGATCACGACGGCACAGTGAAGATAATTGATTTTGGGTGGTCGAGATACTGGGCAGCGGGGTCTGATGAAAGAATGACGGGTCCCCCATGCACAGTTATATATCGTCCCCCAGAGATTCTTTTGGGTGGCGCGTGCGTACACCAATACAACTACTCCATTGACATTTGGTGCTGTGGATGTATTCTTTTTGAGATGCTTACAGGAGGCACACGCTTTGTCAATGGCCGCATGGAAACTGAAGCACTAAACAGCATCGTGGACTGGCTAGGGTCACCCGCGCCAGACAGTAATGTATACAAGCAATCACGCTCTTCCAGCAGCCGCAGGCGTACTCTGGAGATACCTGCGGGGAAGGAAAGCACCTTTGTGGGGCGATGTACTGGGCTCAACATAGTCAACAGTGAGATTGCGTTCCTGCAACGCCTGCTGCACCTGGAGCCAGGGAAGCGCGCTAGCGCACAAACTCTGCTTCAAGATGAGTGGTTCACAACCGCCCCTTCTGCGTGCAGCCAGGAAGAGATCCCACTGCCACGTCACAACATGTATCGCTGGCTAGAGTCCAAGCGTAGGTACCGACAGAAGTAGGTGGTGCCACTGACTCTAGGTTGGAGAGGTCAGGGATACTGCGCCACTGCTGCAATGCTTAGGCAATTTCACATACTTTCACATATATTACAGTACATTGCCTTTACGCGTCCCCTAGCAGAAAAATTTGGAGCTGCGAGGAGCAAGAGGAGGAAGCGCAGGTGCATCCTTTAATTTCTAAACCGTCACAAAGGAATATTCTTCTTTCTTTCCTTCTGAACGTACTTTCTCTTTGAAAAACAAAAATCTCCATAGCACACCAACATAAAGTATATAAACTCCCCCCAAACATTAAGAAAAGAAAGGTCTGTGTGATATCAACGGAACGTAGAACTGCTTGCATTAGCTGCTGCGCACGTTTGTAAGCTCCGAAACAATATAAAGTAGCGAAGGACACCAGCAAGTCATATTAGCAGCATATCTTTCAAAGGCATATTCTTCAAAATAAAACGAAAACAAGAAAAAACAAAACGAGCCGTTGCCATCCTTTCTCACCGCTCTGGCTTCCCCCGTCACGTGAGGGGTTTGCGAGCGTAATGATAGCCTCTTCATTTCACTCTGAACACTACCTGGATCTATACGCCGATGTCGAACCAATCGCTAGTGGCGAAAAGCGGAGTAGCAGAGTTTCTACAGACGAACTGTTTGAGCGTCTCTACGAGCACAACAGCGTGAACGAACGCATCGTGTGCGTGGAGGAGTACACTGAACCATGTACGGCTGGGCTCATACGCAACTGGGTTGCGTGGCCTCACTTCTTCATTGTCATGGAGACCAAGTCGTGGTGGTGGTCTTTTGAGCGTCGTAATGGCGTTCTTGTACTCCAGCGTGCCACGAACTTTAGCAATGTGCAGAATCGCTGTAGAGGGCGTTATCGTCATCGCAGGTGGCCACTCGAGATGGGTCCCACGTGCTGTCGGTCGATGGAATGCAAGAGAGGGCCTAAGATAAAGGACATTGCGACCCGTTTACTGGACGTCGGCCTCTTGGGCTTCAACGTTGAGAAATCATCTTCCTTGCAACTCACGGCACTTGTCTTTGAAATGTGCAGATCAAAGACCTTAGGTGAGCCTCTTGCGGATGCACCAACCTGACCCAACACTGACTCCCGTGCGTGGGGACCAATAGAAACGGAACACACTACGGTGCTTGGATGCGTTGTTGCTGTTTTGTTGTTGCATGTAAATCACATAAACACATCGTCTTACATATAGTCTGACCATAATTTTTTCTACGGAAAACGTTACTCTCTACGCCGCTATCGCTGCTCCTGTTCGACAAATACGTGTGGGCAAATTGCCTCCACACTGGATCCTCTACATTTCTGACTGTTGTGTGTCACGTGGAAACAGGCATCTGTGCCTCTGGCCTTTGCTTCGCTGGCTCTTCACTCGTGCCTTTGCGTGTTATCACTTACTTTCTCTATCTTTCTCTCTTGTTTCTCGTCATTCTAGATACCTCTATAATCTTGCATACAAAGATAAAAAGCTACTCTACTCCATCACAAAAGATACTCGACAATGGGTTGCTTCTGCAGTTCTGATGACGCCACCCGTCACCCACAAGACGCTAAGGCCAATCAGGTCGCTTCAGAGAAGAACAATAAGGATGTGAAGCCTTCCGCCGAGATTCATGAGTCTGCTGATGGTGTTGGTGCTGCCGCGGCGGAGGAGGCTGCCAAGGGAAAGACGGCTGACTCTAAGAAGAAGAGCGAGAAGGAAGGGTCTGAGGAGGAGTCCGAAGTGCCTGTGGAGGAGCCTGAGGAAGAAGGGGACAATGATGATGAGTAGAGTGATGCACTTGATCTAGAGACTTATCTCTCTTTTCTGCTAGTGTCGATAGAAGAAAAAGATGGATAGGCAACTGATGATGGGCTGAAAGATGTATTCTAAGGGCTCCTTGTAGCTGGTCATGCGAGGTTTGCTTTGTTAGCGATGATCAAATCATCACTTGCAACACATGTCTGCATGTACACAATGGTACTTGTGCCAATTGCTATCGTTTGCCAAACGGTAGCGTTGGTACGTATACCTCTATTTTATTATTATTATTATTGTTGTTTTGAATGGGTCGATGTTTTCTTTATATATATACATATGCCTCATTCCATCTTTCTGAGTTTTCATTATCTTGGAGAGGCGTAGTACTTGGTAGCACGAGTGCCATCTTTGGCATATGTACTGGTAGCCAGGTACGAGTGCTATGAAGGCAAACATATACATACTTATGGAAGACAGTGGCATACTATTTGTCGAACAAGACCCCTATTTTATCCTATTTTTTTTATTTTATTTTTAGATAATTGTTATGATGATCCTTCTTTTTTTTTTATGTACGTTTTACCGGCATGTAAGGTGTGCTGCTGCTTCTTATATACTTGGCAGGCACCTTACCACGTAAGCGTTGTTATCTTTCCCCTTTCTTTTGGAAATGACTACAGGTAATTCTTTAATCTTTTTTTCTACAATTGCGTGCTTTTTGCGTATTGTTGCAGCCACATTATGTTCTTGTCTGCACAGGTTTGCATGCGGAGATGATTGCATTACTACTGACTGGTTTGAAACCCATTTCTCTCGCCCTTGTCCTTCTCTCTGTCTCTCTCACTTCCTTATTCTTGTCCTCACTACTTTTGTACCTTCAGATTTTACTAGTAATTATTCTCCCGCTTGCCTGCAATTTTCTGAGAAGTTATCTCTGACGTAGGTCTTCCCTCTTTTTATTGTTGTTGCTCGCGAAGGAATTATAAAAGAAAAAGGACGACGCATACATACATATGTTAACAACACTCATCACACGTGTAGCAGCTGCGATGGCGGATATCGCCCCCCTCGCTCTTGCTGACCGCTCATGGGATAACGTAGGCACTCTCATAGAGAATCCTTCGCCCAGCAACACTGGAATTGTTCTGCTCACTATCGACCTTACTCCAGAGGTAATGGAGGAGTGTGTGCGCAAAAACGTGGAGGTGATCTTGTCCTATCACCCTCCCATTTTCTCTGGCATGAAGAGTCTGACGCTGCGAGACCCAAAGCAGAAAATTGTTTTGCAAGCAGTTCGCGGGGGAATGTCGATATACTCCCCACATACGTCTCTGGATGCAGCCGCTGGAGGTATCAATGACTGGCTCGCAGACATCGTGGACGCTACCGGAAGCTGCCACCCTATCGTTCCCGCCTCTGCTGATTCAAGTGCACGCCAGCCACTCAGTGAAGAGGCTGCAAGCAAAATTGGTATTGGCCGTGTTGTCGACCTGAGTGCCCCAAAGACTATTGGAGCGCTGGTCGATGATATTAAGGCGGGTCTAGAGATACCTACCGCGCGAGTGTCTCTCCCTGCGAACTGGGACCGCAATCATTTGGTTTCCTCTGTGGCTATATGTGCAGGAAGTGGTACCAGTGTGTTCCGCATGCTGAAACGCCGCGTGGATGTGCTCTTTAGCGGGGAGATGGGCCACCATGATGTGCTGGCCGCCAACGCCGCTGGGCAGGCCGTCATCTTGTGCGAGCACACCAACACTGAGCGTGGATACCTCCAGAAGCGACTGCAGGGGAGACTGCAGGATATGCTTGGCTCAGAGGTGTCTGTCATAGTTTCGGAGTTAGATAAGGATCCTCTAGTCGTGTGGTAAAAGGGGGGGGGCGATTCGCTATTTTTTTTTTTGCTGGTGTTGCCTAGCTGCTTTATGTCTCATCCAGTGCTGTGATGATGTTATAAATATAGCATTGTACACAACGATACTCCAGGTAAAGTGATTGGTTTCTATCAATTGTAGTGTTCAATACAGTTTTTATTCTCAATTGCTGGGTTCATTTTGTGATTGTTGTGGTTGGCCTAATCTTGTGGTTGTTCTTCTTCTGCTCTCTACAGTTTTTTTTTCTTTGTGCGTTGACTTCTGGAAGTAGGTTTGATCAGTGCGTGCTATTTTATTACTGTTACTGCTTTTTATATATGAGAACAATTTCTTCTTCAATAAAGCACTAGAATCTTTTTTTTACATTTCAAGTATTCACGCAGCTTCATTTCACTATCACTCTCTCACACACAAAAAAAAAAGTTTTTTTTTTAAAAAGGCAAAGTAAATACACAGGTCAGCGATAGACTTACCCACATTTTGCACACGACGTATTGATGAGCACAGCACTTCAGCAGGAAATCGATGACACGCAGCGTGCCATCGACCGCTGGTACCAGCAGTCATCGTCCAATTTGCAGATGAACCACACCAGTTTTCTTATGCAACTACGGCAGGCGGAGGAGCGACTTTCAGGTGAGCCTTCAATGATGTCCAACACGTTGGATGCCATGATAACACCTAACCGACCTATCTTTTCTGATGAGCGACCGATGCACACGCCTGCCATGTCCTCGCCCCCTCTAGGACATCCTGCGCCACTCAACTACGATAGTCTGCTTGACGAGGTGGTTGGTATGAGCAAACCCGCCAACTTAGAGGCAGAGGCAGAGAGGCGCAAACGTCCCGACCCAAGCTCGATAAAAGACGAGACTTCACCTCCTTCTGATCGTGACGCGCCGTGTCAGGTGCTCGTAGAGTTCAAGCGCAAGCGCATTCTGCAGTACGAGTCTCCATGCTATGTGGCCCCGGGCGAGTTTGTGGTGGTTGGCGGGGACCGAGGAGAGGACATTGGACTTGTTACGCACACATGGAGTTCAAAGGACGCTGAGCATCCCGGTGAGAAGTTCTGGACCGAAGGAGTGGGTCGGGTGCAGCGCGTGGCTAGTGCACTCGAGGTGACGCAGCTTCAAGGCGTGCAGACGGAGTTGGAGAACAGGGCAGTGGAAGTGGCGCAGGAAAAGGCGCAAGAGCACGCCTTGCCAATGCGCATTGTCGACGCCGAGTATCAGTTTGACCGCCGCAAACTCACGTTTTACTACCAGTCACAGCGCCGTCTTGACTTCCGCAATTTGGTAAGGGACTTGTACAAGACATTTCGTGCCCGCATCTGGATGGAGCCTGATAACATCTCGTAGTTTCATATATGAATATGTATCTTCGTGTGTATATGGGTGTATGTATATATATGTGTGTGCGCGTGGCATTTCGGGAGGATAGAACAGCATCATAAGATGCTGAGGAATGCCAACCATAAGCATATTGGCATCACACAGACACATGAATGAAAGGATTGCTATGGTAGACTTTCACTTGTTCAGTGTATGAAAGAAGGTTAAAGAAATATATAGTAGTAGTATCACAGCGTTTGTGTGTTACACATTTGCGGGGGGGGGAGTTGTGAATTTATTCCCTACTTTGTTGTTGCATCGCCTCAGTCAGTTTGAAATTGTTGGCTGTTAAAGGAAGAGATCGTACGTCGGGGAGGACTCCGGGGTGTGTGTGTGTGTGTGTGTGTGATATTGTTATTATTTTTAAGAAAGAGCAGAAGGAACCTGAGATAGGGGAAGAAAGTGAATGGGGCATTGCCGGTCGATATTGTGTGGATCCACACGTGGCTGTCTACTATTCTTGTCAGTATCTTTTTCTGCACCTTGCAGATGCATCTTAGATTATTATTATTATTACTATTAGTTGAATACGACATTCACACTTGGAAGATGTGGTTCACTTCTCTTTTGAGCAAGCATAGTAAGGCTTTTATAAGGGGGAGATGACGGTTTCCAAAACAGCATGGATAAAGTAATATTATTATTATTTATTGTCTGTTGTTGTCTTTTCTTCTGACATTTTCTCATGTTTTAATCCCTTTTATCTGTTTTCTTTTTAATTTTTTTTTGTTTGTTTGTTTGGAGGTTCTGTGTGATAGTGTGTCTTTGAGCGTGAGAATTTTTATTCTTGAAGACTCAAAGAGTCATCTGTGTTGGCACCCGCATTACTTAAGTATATATATATCAGCCAATCTGCGGATACTGTTTCTTTGTTGTTTCATGCGTTGTGTCTACTCTTTCCCTCTCAGTTGCTCTTACATAGTTAGAAACCGGTGTATATATAAATAGGGAGGCAGATACGATAGGGTTTTAGCTTGCAGGTAGCAAATTATAGTGGGTAAAGAGAGAGAGCGAGAGAGAGTAGAAGGACTGAAGTCATTGCTTTCAACGAAGAAGCGATGGACCGTAGTTCATATTATAGAGACAAGTACAGAAGCGGCACCTTGCGTTATCAGCCGAATTTAGATGCCATTGAGCGGCCAGCGTACACTTTTGACGCACCTCCGTCACGGTTGAGGAAGCCACCGATGCCTCCTCCGGCTCCTACCCCATCATCGTCTAGCGATGCCACTGGTACAACAGGCAGGCGTAGCAAGTCACACAAACACCGCAATAAAAGGAGAAGCAGCAGCAGCGATACTTCTGACAGCAGTACCACCTCCTCCAGTACTTCCTCTTCAAGTTCGTCTGACGACTCGTCTTATACCTCGTCCACGTCATCCACGTCGTCCCATTCGTTCAGCAGCTCCTCCGTCTCTGGCAGTACTTCGGACTCATCCACAAGAGGCCGGAGCAGCAGCAGCAGCAGCAGCAGTTCTGACCACAGGCGGCGCAGACACAGCAAGGATAAGGTAAAGGCGGAGCCTGACGCTAAGTCTCAGCACAAAGCAAGAGGGAGCAGACTTGTTAGTGTCGTCAACAGTGCAGCCACAGCCGCAGCGGCCACGTGTGCGGCACTGCTGGAGAAGGAAAAGGTCATCAATAAGTTAGAGGCCGATCTCATCAACGAAAAGAGGCAGTTTGCAAAGGAAGTGCAAAGGCGTGTGTCCGCGCAGCGTGGCTTTGAAAGCGAAGATGCTGCCTTGGAGCACATGCAGAGACTCATGGCACTTGAGGAAGGTCCTTCACTGGAAGAGTACTTGCGCCGTATAGGCACTGGCAGCGCGCCTCCTCTTGCCTCGACACAGGTGGCAACTGGGAAGCAAGCGGGTTCTGCCATGAATCGTGTCAGCACGTACTCTGGTGCCCCAGGGCCCCTAGAGGATGCGGAGAGACGGGAAGTTATCTTTGGCAATGACGCGGCCTCCACGCCGTCACCAGCAGCTGAAAAGGAGGAGTTGCCTCCTCATATCTCGGTCGGGGCTCTCTCTAAGCGTCCCAGCACCAGTCAGGCAGCAACTTCGCCGGAATCTGTTGAGGATGCCACCGTTCCAGAGGTGCCTACCTTCAGTTCTTACGCATTTCCTGCTCCACGCGACGATGCAGCACAGCACCGTGATAGGTCCGCTTCAAGTGGGGCAGAGGAAGGTGTGCCATCATCAAAAACGCTGGCAGTGGACTCTACACACCGTGGCGGCACTCCATCAGTCTCTCAGCCATCGCATGAAGAGGGCGTTCAGAAGCAGCCGTTGCCTGTTCAACCGTCAAGTGGGTCGGAAAAACTCAAGGCGCTCGTGAAACCTTCAGAAGACGCCGAGGAGGAGGACGAGCGGGGGGCGGTGACAAGTGGAGCATCACACAGTGTCATAGTAGTCAAAACTGCTGGCACGCAGACCAAGGCGGAAGTATCACCCCAATCACTTGACAAATCTTCTCGCAAGCGTCTCAAGGTGCACGTGTTACGGCCACGCAAGCACCTAACGGCCATCGCATCGGGTCAAGATGCGTCAGAAAAGCCGCGCACGCCTGAAAGGACGAGGAGTACAAGTAGAGACAGAAAGGGGCTCCTACTCAGTCCTGCGTGGCAAGAAGGAGAGGAGGAGGAGGACGAGGAGACGCCGTCCACAGAGCGGCAGATTGTTTACGTGGACCCCAATCGTGCCTTCCGTCCCGCCGCTCTCACTCCGCCGCCACCGTCAACGTGGGAGACAGGAAGACGAAGCGGCTCCTTGCAGCAGCCGTGGGCCGCAGTCCCACAGAACTGGCCCTGTCGGACCCCACCCTCACAGCTTGCTCCCGGCCACTTGTCTTTGACGCCACTCGGGAGTGCCAACGCCAGTACTGCAAGTGCCGCGCAGCAATCAAAGTGGTACGCAGCAGCGACCTCTGGCCCAATGTCAAACAAGGAGTTCAAGAACTTATTATGCGCCGAGTACACCGAGCCAGCTCAGGAGTCGCCTTCAGCGCACCGACGACGGTCGCAAACAAAAAGTAAGCTCTCCAGGGCGGAATATGAACCTTACGATGAGATGCCACAGCATCAGAGACAGGGGCGAGGTGGTGCAGCGATCCTCTCCAGAGCGAAATCAACAAGAACCCACATCACCCAGAACCCACCACCGCCCATTGACAAAGATCCTTCAGATACCGCAATTATGAAGGACAGCACCCACCCCCTTGGCTCCCCTCACACTCCCATTGTACAGCCGCACACACCGCCACCACCCTCCGCTCTAGTGTTAGCGTCAGTGCACGGGGAGGAGCCCTCTGGTACTCCCGCACCCGCACCAACCACAAATGATGTAGTCACGTCTCTGCCGATACTGCGAGCCACGGATTCAGAGTCAGTTGTAGAGTTTCCCCCACCTCCACAGTTGGCGGTGCCTGACATGCCACCCCCACAGCCTTCTGACAATGATAGCTGCTGTGGGGACCCGTGTTGTGCGGGTGACTGCTGTGCTGGAGGCTGCTGCGCGTGTCTTTCTCGCTTTTTCAGAAACGTTTTCTGTTGTGACTGCTGTGAGGAGAGACAGGAGGATGAACCGGCAGCGGCGACGACTGATCCGTACAGCACTGGACCCAGCAACCGGTACACGGCGGGAGCAGTTGCGCCGGTAATGGTGCCAGCCACATTCATCCCGCCCAACGCCCAAGTGCAAGTGCGACCGCTGCCAGCAAATGGAGGGCCTCCTCCTTCGCTTTACGACCGTGCGTATCCCAGCGCAGCAGCGCCACAACTACCCTCTCCACCACCTGTACAGCAAGAGCAGCAGAATGCAGCTCCACTGCTAGACACCCGTAACATGAGCGCTGGCTCTGACTATTTCCCACCTCCACCACAGAGCTCAAGGGCACCACCACAACAACAACAGCAGCTCTTTGCGCTGTCAAGCGGGAATGTGCTACCTCGGCATTAGAATGTATGCCGGCGTAAGTGATGATGCACTTGCTGGTAGCTATGTCGGTATCGCTCCAACTTTGCACACACCTTCATGCCGGATGCTTAGCTGCCGCTCTTTTTTTTTATTGTTAATTTTTGTATCTTTTTTTTCTTGTACTGTGATTTTTTTGTTGTTGTTGTTCTTCTATCCCTCTTCCCTACCCACCCATCATGCCATCACCAGTTCTGTGTACCCACTAGGTGAACAAACAGCAGTGGGTGGGATAATGTTTATATCCCTCTACACCCCAGCGGTTCTATGTGCGCGTGCGTACCATAAAACTGAAGAGGCGGTAGAGGGATATTTCTTTTTTTTCATCTCTCATTGATTGTAGAGCAGGGCTGCATCGCGCGCGGGCACAAGGCGGTGGTCATGCATTTCTGTACCTTTTATTGTTTTACGGAATCGGCCCAGTGCACATGGAGGCAGAAAGACGTATCGTTCTTTTTAATAATAATAAGAAGAAAAAAGAGTATCTTGCTGTGGCGGCAAATATACGAGCGTACCACGAAGTGAGCAGCAGCAGCAGCAGTACTTGCAAATGCGCTCTTCCTTTCTTTACCTTGTTGGTTGGCTCTTCTCGCTCTCTCTCTCTCTCTCTCTCTCTCTATATATATATATATATAACTTTATTTTCATTTCTGTTTCTCTTTTTGTGTGTGGGTTGTCTTCTTTTTCAATTGTTATCTGGCATTGGTACAGAGCACCTTACACCACTACATATATATTTAATTACTACGTGGTCACTGTAGCGACACATTGCTGCTGCGCATGCTTTGTAGGGAGGTGCTTACAGATACACAGAAGATATACTGAAGAAAAGAATTGCACATACATGCTAAAGGAGAGAATAAAAAGAAAAAAAAAACTGTAATAGCAACATAATAACATAGCTGTATTGTTGTTGTTGCTTTAGAGAGTGAGAGAAGAATTCGCTGAATAGCAGTCAGGTACACAGTTTTATATGGACATTGAAACCACCTCTCTGGATAAGAGAATATACAAGATTCTCCGTGCGAGCTCTGACACTCCACGTGTCTTGTTCCGCACTCCCTTTCCTCTCCTCCTGCAGCGCCATGGTGGCCATAAGCCCGTCTTACTCGTGTCTACTCGTTTTTTCACGTACCTGATCAAGGTGAAAAACTGTGCTCTTTACACCCGCTGGCCCAATCGTAACTTGACAGTAGTATCAGAAAAGGACACCCTTGCCATTGACTCTTGCCCGCTTGAGGATGAGCCGCCGCTGTCAGATGGCAGGACTCCAGGGGCAGTAGAAACTTCAAGGGAGGAGAAGCCAATCGAGTTTCAGACCGTCACGCTCATCGCCGACTCCGCGATTGAAGCCTCGGAAGTGGAGGATCAGCTGACGCTGCTTGCACACGCCGCACGACGCACTGCCGCACTCCTGGAAGAGGAAGAGAAGGGAGCGAGTGTACAGAAGAGTGGGGCAAGTGGGCAGCCGCAGGACGGCAAGGCTGCAGATGGCGGGGAGAGTGACGCCGAGTCATCAGGCAGTGAAGCTGGGGATGAAACTGGGGTACTGACTGGCACTGCTGGTATGGGCGGGAGGAAGGCCGCTGGGGAAGCTGTAGGAGCTGCTAGTGTTGGTGCTGGCACTGGCAGCGGGGGTGACGTTCTGCTTCACATGGCACCATCGCGCTACATCGCCATCACGTCTCTTGTGGACGGCGAGTTTGCTGATTATGCGACGCTCAAGAACGCATATATACGCAAGGAGGAGGAGGCTTTATTGGTGGACTTGGCGGCGTTTATCAAGGAGAATGAAGGGCAGGTTGAGGCATTGTGCGAGCACCATTACCCCGCCTTCATCCACGCCGCCCAGCAGTGCCTCGCCATTTCTGAGAAGGACGCGCAGCTTGTGGGCGAGGAGCTGAGTGGCGCCACTGAGCTAGTGCGCTCTGCTGTGATGGATATGAAGCAGGTTGCGGCCCATCTCGTTGTGTCCCGCAGCACACGCGAGAACCTCCTGCAGGTACGGACCTTATTAACGCGCTGTGTGGCCGTGGCGGAGTACCTGCACACGGCAGAGGCGCAGGTGCAGAAAGACCAACTCTTTGGGGCGGTTACATCCATTCGCGAGATGGTCAGACTCGCAGCTGGCCTAGCGGAATACGCACTTGGTGAGTACGTACTACACGTGCGCGTGCCAGCACTCACGCGGGATGTTTTTGTCCGTGCTACCCAACACCTCAACGCATGGCTGAAGTTGCTGAGGGAGCACTCACAGCCAATTGGTCGAGCAGCGCTGGACTGGAGCGGCCGCGTGTTCGCTGGCTTTATCTCCAAGTCTATTGTGATGGCAGAAGAGGGGGACTACTGGTGGCTGACTGAGAACTTTCACGAAGCCAACTTCAGCATGGCAGCTTTTCTTGAGGCAGAGGCTGTGCGCCGCATTAGTAATGGTGCGGCTATACAGACAGTGTTTGCTGAACTGCGCTGTGATGAGTACTTCTGTCGCAGCTACACAGAGGGACGTGCCCAGCAAGCAAAGGCAGACATATACGAAGCCCCACGTCCCACAGCGGCAAGCGGCGAGGCGCTGGTGGCGAGCTTCGAGGAGTACTGCGTCACAGCCCTTGGCTTTCTTCTGGTGGAGGATGTGGTGTACAGCGCCACCTCCCCACATGCGCAATCGAGCGCTGAGTTCTTACGTGTGTGGGACCGCGCAACAGCTGCGATATCAGAACGGGCACGGTCCTTGTCGCAGGCACTGCTAGCGGATCCACAGTACACTACATACATGCTCCGTGTGTTCAAGGTACTGCGTGGGTGTGTGCATATGGCTGTTGACAACGTCAAGAGTGTCGAGCTCAACCCCGTTGCTCTCGCGCGCGTCATTGAAACGCTTAGTGACAATCTCGTGAGCTGGTGGCTGCAGGACGCTTGTCTGTCCTGCACAGAGGCCATCTTTGGTGACATGCTCATCCCCTTGACTGTAAGCGATGCGGCGAGCTACGAAGCAAACGTGAGTAGGTTCCACCTTAACAAGTGCTCGCTGCTGGAGTTGCCGATTCCTTCCTCGTACACTACCAACGGCGTGGTAACTCTCCCGTATAGCAGCGCCGTCCCTACAGTTGGCGCCAAGGCTCTTGACTTCCTTTCTCAGTGTTACATGGTCATTGTCATGGATGCGGCAGCGGCTGTGCGTCAGTCAGAGCTCAACAACGTGGATGAGATGCTCATCAAATACGTGTCAGTGTTGTTTCGCACTATCTCGGAGACACTCCATGGCAAACTGATGTCATTAGGCTCTCGCGAGGTGATGCCGCACGCCGTGTTCGTCACTTCCTGCTCCGTCATGCCAGTGATAGTGTCGTGTGTGGAGCAGCAGTTTATGCTACGCTGGCAGGGGGACTATGTTGGGGTGAAGGTGCAGGAACTTGGGGCTCCAAAATTGTTTGCTCACTGCGCTGCTCTATATAACAAACCCATCCAGAAAGGCATTGAAGGTCTCCTAGCGGCGTACATTGGAGAGGTGGAGGGAAGGTTAAAAGTCACCGCAACGCTCACCTACTGGGCCCAGCAGGTTGCTCTGCGCAACGGTGAGACCCACAAGCGTGGGGCTGATGATGTTGAAGGCTTCAGCGAGTGTATGGACTACACAATCGGCCTTATAGGGAAGCTCAAGGACATTTTGCAAACCACCGTCGTGCGGAGCGTCGTGGGCACTGCGATGGCACACGCGGGCATGGCCATGCAGTCCAGTATCGAGACGGCCATCTTCACCGCCTATCGCAAGGACGATGAGCGCGACTTTGTCAAGATGCGCGCGTGCCTCTCTGAGTTCGAGTCGCAGTGCGCCATGTTAGTACCACTGTGGCGGTCACGGCTTCGAGAGCTCTTGCCGGGCATCACAGCTGGTGAGCGCTTCCCACTGAACGCGCACAGTACCGTGGAGGACATGGTACAGTGGTTGAATGTTAAAGAAGCCCAGTACCAGGCGGAGCGCGCTGCACAGCCTCAGCTGCTTGTGGGTATTGGTGACGCCACTAAGGCGATGACTCGCGGGCTTCAGGCAGTTGGAAAGACAGTGGCAGCCACAAAAGGGGCGTTTTCGAAAAAGGAGTAGAGGTCCATGGACTGGCTTTTGTATATTGCTATGTGTGTGTGTGTGTGTGTGTGTGTGTGCGTGTGTATTGTGTTTACTATGTGCGTATGATGCTGTTTATACTACTTGCATTGCATTATTTTTTATATATATATTTTTTTAGCTTGTTGATTCTTACCAAAAGGAAAGGCGACTGTAGGCAGTATGATATGGGATGCAGCCGAGCCTCTCAGTGAGTACGATCTGTACTATTAACTTGTTGTTAATGTTCTTTGGAGGGGAAGATGGTCATATATATGTTTTCTCCTTTGATGCTTCTTTGATACGCCACACATTGAGCAACCCTTCATTGTTATGATGTTTCAATACCTGTCTTCTGCATTGTCCATCACTATCAAACGGCAACAACGTACAGGTGCCGCTCTGTACGATTAACATCTTCTTTTATTTTATTATTTAATTTACTTATCGAAGAAGAGGGAAGGAAAGATTCAGGATTACCCATATATAGATATAGATAGATTCTTCAGGAACTCTTTTTCCTTCAGCAAGAAGTCGCTTGGCGTACACGCACACACACACCTACAATTGCATTACTGCGTTGTCCCATAGGCAGACATATAGACATAAAAGCATACTTACATTTATTATAAATTATTTGAACTGGTGTTCGAGTTTTGTCTTTGATGAGCGTGACTGAGAAGTTGCGCGCGTACCGCTACGGCAGCACTACACGCGATCTTCCGTGGCGCACGATACGATCAGTCAACATTGCCGCTTTAGAGACTGAAGAGACTGACCTCCGCCTCCTAGCCAATCTCACCTCCATCCTGGCAACCTCATCTATCACCTCCCTCACGGTCAGGGATGCCACCAACACGGATCTTTACCAGCTGCTTCGCTCTCTGCAAGCGACACTACAATTTGTACTGTGGTCGCAGAACGTGTTGAAGGAGCAGCTTGTCTCGACTCAGCAGGGCATCACAACGCACCGCGTTGCCTCGGAGCTGGTGGAGCACCTGGAGGCAAAGAATGCTAGCCTTGCACGCACGCTTGATAGCGTCACACAGGAACGCGACACCCTCGCCCTCTCTTCAGCGGGGCTTAACGCTGCGGTGGCACGGTTTGAAGGCACTGTGCGGGCACTGGAGCAGCAACTGCGATACGAAAGGGAGAGGGCGGCAGCTGCAGAGGTGAGAAGTACAGAAGCCATCGCGCTTGCACTGACTCAGTCGAAAGGCGATACACTGCAAGGAGGCAACTGCGCAGAGAACAATGAAGGATTCAGAGTGAGGGGCAGCAGGCTGAGGGCCCCACCAGATCCGTATGTGACTAGTACGGGTGGCATTCGATGGCAGAAGGATGAGTTAGGCAAGCGCAGGTGCCCGCTGTGTCACCGCAGCCGCGGAGGCTTGCAGTCGAGCAAGGTGGGAAGCGACATGGCCTGCGCTGCGAATGTGGGCGGAAACGGCAATGACGACTTTGTACAGTGGAAGACCTTTTGCGAGTATCTTCTTCGACAGCAGCAACAACAATTGCTAAAGCCGCCAGGCTCGCTCAGTCTTCAGCCTGTGTCATCTCCCTCGTCAAGTGTACCTGTTGCTGCGCAGAGCCCTCGTTGCGGCGACAAATCTTCTCTAACCGCCACAGCACAGCGTGCCGTGGATCACTTTGCGCGTGCCACCGCAGCGACAGTCGCTGAGGAACCAAGGAGGATGGTGGCACGAGGGATGTGTGCTATACGGCCGCAGTCTACGCCGACTTTAGAGTCTCTTGCCGCCTCCGTGGAGGCACTCGTTGAGGATGTGCAGGAGCAGCTCCGGGATGCCGCAGCGCGCGCTGCTGAGGAGACTGAAAAAGTTGCACGTGAAGTGTCTGTACTGCGGGCAGAGTGGCAAGCCGAAAGTAGGGCAACGACAGCTGCACTGGAGCTGTCTTTAGAGGAGCTGAAGACATCGATACAGCAGTTTATGCAAGGCGCCACACGCCCGCAAGTCACTTCGTCATCATTGCTGCCTCCGCCGCCAGCAGTGGAGCGGCGCTCTGCGACCGCATCTCCGTTTTCAGCCTTGCAAGTGGACACTACTGGAGCGCAGCCACAAATACTGCCGATTGCGGGCTCTGCCGTTAAGCCAACGCAAGTAAGAGCTGCCACGACATCACTAGCACAGGTAACAGCGTGTGTCGTCACTACTACATCTCCTGGTTCTGTTTCGCTGGCTCCATCCCCCACCAAGCAGCAGCCCTTGCAGCGGACGACTCCTATAGTCAAGCCACTCGCGGCTGCTCCTTCCGCCGCCTCTCTCGTATCTGTACCTTCAAGCAATGTCACAGAGGCGTCCCCTATTATGGCTGGTGCTGGAGAGAAGCCCTTATTTGAAGCCGCTACCGCTGCACAGCACTCCCTTTCACAAAGTCCACAGTCATCCGCTTCTCAACTTCTCCAGAAGCAGCAGGCTGACGACTCTCTACAGCTGGGTACCTCTACCAGCGCCGCCTCATCGTCAGCGAACGCATCAAAGAAGAAGCGAACGCCTCTGCCTTCCTTTGATGTATCAGTGCTCAAGACCCCGCCCAAGGAGGACGCCAGGAGAGAGGCAGGGAAGGCTGCTGCCACATCAACGGTGACAACCACTGCGCCTGTCAAGAGTATACTCACAAACCAGGCTCCAGCGCTGTCGGCTGGAGGAGCGATGCATCGCTCTGGCAGCGGGAGCCTTCACAGCGACACGGAGCAGCGACAGGCGGTCCAGACTGCTGAGATTATAGGAAATGGCAAGTACATTTGCAACGAGGACCAGCCCGCTTCAGCGGCGGCTCGAGCCGCCTCTTCCATGAACAGCGGGAGCGCTATCGGTGTGGAGCAGACGGAGAGGAGGTCGAACATCGCCATCAAGATACCCGCAGAATCTTTCGTCGGGAGCCCGACGGAAGCTTCACTGGTGCTCAATAACACTGTACGTTCAAAGTCCCCGCTGCCTGTGGTACCGCGTGCCGTGAGCCCGGATGGAAATGCCCCAGCTCCGGGCCTTACGGCAGGCACGCCCGGCAATGCTCAACTGCTACGTAGCCACACCGCTGCGCATAGTGGCAAGGTGAGCAACGCCGGCAGTAGTGCCCACAGTCGGTCTAACAGCGGCAGCGGGGAGGTGGCATGCCGACACTGCGAACAGCGCATCCCAGCCCTAGGCTCCAGCGTGCATGAGGCAAATTGTGAGATGCGGCTAATTTTATGCCGCAAGTGCCACCAGAAGATTACCGCACGTGCATTGCCAACCCACAAGTGCGGCGGAGCTGCTGGCAACGGCGGTGCGGTGGCTACCGTACGAACTGGAAAAACCACTGTGGTCGGTGTGGGGGAGTTAAACCCTGCCAGTCCGCTAACGCCGCTCCCGCATTCGAGGCAGCTGAGTCCTCACACGTCCTTTGTCGCCTCAGACTCTGGCAGTGTACGCGCGTCGTCACTCATGTTGCTTGAGACACAGAAGGAGCTGCAGGCGCTGATGGAAGAAGATGAAGATGCCGAGACTGTCAAGAAGGCTGGCGGGAAATGAACTAGCAGTAGCAGCAGCAAGAATGAAAGAGGGTATCTAGCGCATCAGTAGGGATGTTGGAGAGGATAACACAGTGTGGGTGGAGATGAATGCGTACTTAACCTAAAGGACGAATAAAAGCAAGTTGTGATCGGTGCAATGTACACTTGGAGGATGGCGATACCTTTGCGATTCTTTTTATTTATTTATTTTTGCTTCATAATCACAGCTCTTCCTTTTTCAACTTATTTTCAAATTTTTTCTGATATATGTTTCTTTTTTTTCACAGTAGGTAGGTTGCTCTACTTTACCCATAAACAGTTAGGCAATACGCACCTGTCAGTGTCTTAATCATCACCATCATGACTTCTTCTGCGGATCTCTTCAAGAAGTTTACGCTTCAGAACGTGGCTCAGATCGCCAGTAGCACCCGCAAGGAACAGATTGAGGTGCGCGCGGAGCTGATGGAGCAGTTCCCTTCTCTAGAGAAGCACTGGGAGGAGATCTTACCCAAGAAGAGCGACATTTATATCATCCGCTGTCAGGGCCAGGTGCACTGCATCACGCTTGTCAGTCCTCAACCCGAAGTGCTCTTCTTTAATCACCACGACGGACCCTATATGCCGCACCTGAAGCTTCTCCACAAGTATCCGTTTATGCTCAAGGGACATCAGGTGGACATTGGCGGCTGCAGGTACGTTATTTCTGGCGCCAACGTGATGTGCCAGGGCATTACTTCAGAGGGCGGCGTGCTAGAGCCTGACATGCACCGCGGTGAGGTAGCGGCGGTGTACATAGAAGGGAAGGAGCACGCTGTTGCGGTTGGCACGATGCTGATGACCTCAGACGAAATCAAGGAAAAGAACAGCGGTCCTTGCATTGAGAATGTGCATTACATGGACGATGGTCTTTGGATGAATCCAATTCTGAGTGCCTCGCACATTAGTGTGTAAACACGCTTCCTTCTTTTTTTTCGCTCTTTTTTTTTTTAGTTGGTCACTTGGGGTAATTGTTGTGTGCGCGTCCGTCGTCTAAATCATGAGAATGCTAAATGATACCAGACTATTATATATATATTTGATACCTGCTTCTGCGTGCCTGTCTGTGTGCGTGTATGTGTACATGTACACTTATGGGGCTACTTCTCTTCACATTTTATGCACCGAGGTATTTGCACCCACCCTTCTTTCTTTGGCCTATGTGTGTCTATCAAAATGATATTTTCATTTATTTATTTTTTCGCTTCTCTCTGTGGTGTATTTTTAGGTGTTTTGCGAGTATCTAGCTGTGGGGGGGGGGAGGTTTATCTTCACCACCACTAGGCAATTGGATTATTGTTTATCTCTAAGCAGATTAAATTAGTTGTTCTAACGGAGGAAAAACAGAGAGGAATAGTAAAAAATAGTGAAACAAAGCAAGTACTAAGTATGCTACAATGGTTTGGCCCCGCTAGACTGCAGTACCTGCATGGAGTTCGGGCCACTCCTGGTGGATCGGCAGCGGCGTTGCTGGATGGATATCTTCAGCAGAGTGCGAGCGCCAAGCGTGCTGCTAACATGCCAGTATCACAACGCTTTTTCTATAATCAGAACAACAATAATAGTGAGAGCGAAGCTCAGTCTCAGCGGCACAACATGATCCAGTTACGTCTTGGTGCAGCGCAGATGCTGGCCTCTACTGAAAACCGTATCGGCAACCTCAACGAGGCGCATCCCTTGTACTACGCGCAGACCGTTCCTCGCGCGGCGGGCCTGTGCGTGCCGCTCGTGCTGGCACTGAAGCACTTGAACATTTCACGTCTGACGGAACTCCAGGGAGCTCTCATCCCCCTCATGCTGAAAGGTAAGCACGTCATTGCACACTCGGAAACTGGTACTGGTAAGAGTTTTGGTATTGCTCTAGCGGTCGCCAACCGCATCATACGCGACAATCTGAATTACCGACTCCACACTGTCATTCTAGTTCCCACCGAGGAGCTTGCGCTGCAATATGACAAATGGTTCAGGCACTTTGGTGGATGCACCTCGCAGGTGGTGCAGGCGGCTGTAGAGAGCATCCCTCTAGAGACACAGTTAGCGAGGCTGCACAACGTCCAGCCGCATGTGCTGGTCGGCACACCACAGCGTATCGCCGATATCAACCGCCTCAGCAAGAACATTATTGGCGAGAAACTTCGCAGGAAGGTAGACTGCGTGGTGCTTGACGAGGCAGACCTCATTCTTGAGGCGGATATTACGTATGGCAGGCAGCGTCTTACTGGCGCCAACCTGGTAGACCGCCTGTTCAGGAGCAACAGAGAGGAGGTACCCGCGCAGTTGGTGGCCGCCAGCGCAACCGTCGACGGCATCACAGCGCAGACGTTGAACGCATGGACCCGCAACGATAAGGCGGTGCGGCTGACCACCAGCTTTGTGGAACATACGATCCCACCTACAATCTGCTTTTATATGTTTGCGGCCACTCGGAGTCACCCACTTCCGCACGCCCTAGAGACTATCTTGCGGCTTATCTGTCGTCAGAATAGTCGGCCGCGGGTACTGCTCTTCACCAATGCTGAGGAGGTGCAATCGGTGTGTCAAGTGCTGAACAACGAGATCAAGTTTAGAGCACCGGAGGCTGCGGCGTACCTTGCGGGGGGCCACCCTCAGCATCCACGTAACTTTGCTGCTGCACTTCACTCTCTACCGCAGGATGCTGGTGAGGAGGTTGAAATCAAGCGCGGAGCAAAGAAAAGAATAGCAGGGCACAGTTTGGCGGGGAGCCATCATGAAACCGCATCAGCCAACGTACGGCCGCATCAAATCATCAAGTCTAAAGGGGACGTGTATGTTCGCAACAACAGCACTCTTTCCGCTATGAACGATGGCGCACTGCTGGTAGGCGTGGCAAGCTACGAGATGAGCCGCGGCCTACACGTCACCGGCGTCACCCACGTCATCATGTACGGGGAGTGTCCACCCTCTACAGAGTTTGTGCACTGTGCCGGACGTACCGGCCGCATGGGAGCGTCTGGTGACGTCATTGTTCTCTTCCCGCCTTCCTCTGGGCGTGCCTTGCAGCAGGTGTGCAGGTCGGTTGAACTAGAATTCTCCCCAGGAAAGTTGGAGCACGTGGAGAAACTCTTGAATGATGGCAATGGCTTCTCAGACAGTAGCTCGCTCCATACACTAGCCGAGGAGAACAGAATGCTGGAGGAGGACTTGCGGTTACAAAAAATTCAGTATCTTGTCAATGATGCCCAGCACTGATCAACACTGGACAGCAGGTTATGCGACTTGTTGTTGTTGTTTATTTTATTTATTTTTTTTCGTGTGGTGTGTGTGGCAAAAGCTGCCCTTGTATACTATTCGTTAACAGAGAACATACATCACATCACATACGCTTTGCAATGTAACTAAGCCACTAGCACACCTCCACGGAAGCACACCGGAGGATTGGCATGATGTAGATACAATTCAATTTTTGTATCTGCGAGTAGTCAGCTCTCTCTATCTCTCTCAACCTTTCTTTTTCTTTTCTTTGAATGGTCACACTAAATTCTATCTTTAACAGTATGTATGTATGGGTCTACTAATTGAGCCAGGGTGTGTGCGCAACATTTAAAGTCAACATATATTCATAGCTACATGTATACTGCAACTGCAGATACATTCACTGCACCAATAGATGTCCTGATCCCGCCTTTATACAAGCAGAATGCTCCCTCAGCTGTGTGTGCAGACTCTACAATTGTGATCGACTACGGTGATGCCGCACCGAGCAGTGAGGGGTATTCATACGTGACAAACGTTTCTTGTGCACACGCGTGGATGCGCTCTAGCACGATAGAACCAACTGCTGCCGCAGTCCGGAACACAAAGCAGGCACTCTTGTCAGCCCTCTTTGGGGTGGCGGGGGATATCGATGATGGCGGTGGGGCAGATGGCGGCATGGTTGGAGCAAGGGCACTGCCCACACCGTCATTGGCAGAGGAGGTCACAACTCGAGTGCGTGATGGCCTTTGTGATGCCACGCACGTCACCTCGCCACAGATTTTTACGCGCATGATCGCGCTTGTACTGGCCAGTCGTACGGATCCAGCACGTGCGCTGGTTGGGTGCGTGACCGCGATTGATCTTAGTTACACCTATCTAGGTGTTGTGGGCAAGGGAGGGCCTCCTCTTCAGTTTGACGAGAACGGAAATGCCATTCTCAATGTGCAGGAGACTCGGCAAAACAACCGTGGTGCAGAGCAGGGGAATGCGGTGCGTTTCTTTCCAGATCAGCGCCTGCCGCTCTCCCGCACTCCACGCAAGATCATCAAAGAGGTGGAGCAGCGCAGTCTGGCGCTTTGCTATGTAGCGCCACTTTTGTTCAACCCAGGAGGTCTCAAGTACGATATTACCCACTTGCTGTGCACTCACTGCCGCTTCACTGACCACGATGCCCGAGCTCTCGCCGTCATTCTCCGTAAAGGGGGTGATGGAGGCAGCAGCAGCAGCATCAGTGGCAAGTACAAGTGCTCTTTGAAGGTAGTGGACCTGAGCAGCAATAGAATCACGGACTGTGGCGCGGAGGCACTCAAGGACTCACTCAAGTACAACTCAACAGTAGTGCAACTGACTTTAACAGATAACACCGGCATCAAGAACCGCAAGAAGGTTCTAGAAAGTATTGCAAAGATACTGAGGCGCAACAGCAAGGGCAAGTCCTCACGTCCATGGTATCGACGATTGCTATAGTCAGAGAGAAGGGAGGGAGTATCGAGTATTGTATAGTAATGAATGAATGTGTGCATGGCCCTGTGTGTACGCGTGTGCTCACAGATCAAAAGAGGGGAGGGAAATAAAACTCTGAAAAGTACATGTCTTGCGAAGGGAATGCTTGCATATTCTTATTATGATTATCACTCTCGGAAGCTCCCATTTCATGTTAACACTAGTCGCTGCTCTCTTTACTTCTTAATGTTGCATGGTGACTGCATGTTGTCATTGCTTGTTTGTTTGTTCTCTTTAGCGCAGCATTATATCTTTAGTACCGCCTTCTCGTGTGTGTTGGTGAGCATCTCCCTGTAAACTCTTTATACGGTCGAGACCGTTTCACATTTCTTTCTCTCTACATATATATCATACTGGTGATATTGAGATCGTGATGAGCACCCCAGCGGCATTGCCTGCTCTGGTGATGCCATCAGCTCTCGAGGCGTTAGTCACGGTCGTTGAGCAGCAGACCAAGTCAACTGCTGGGTCAGAACTCCACTCAAGCTCCTTTATCCCAGACCCAGTTCCTACAGAGCAACTGCTTATGCAGATAGACACGCTCTGGGCTCATTATCTTCGTGTGGTGGAGCACACCGCTGCCTCTCTTGCGCCTACACGCAGCGGTGCCGAGGACCATAGCAGTGGCAATGTAGTGAAGGCTGAGCTTGCGCGCATGGAGGAGTGTGCACGTCGGCTTCAGGATGGAATACGGAGCAAAATACAGCAAACTGTTCGGTTTGAAATGGTTCAGGCACTGCGTACTGAGGTGGAGGAGCGCAGCCACGCAGTGGCAAAGATGCAGGCAACTCTGGATAGCGTGAAGCGACAGCTGTAGCTCTGACACGAATGTAAATGTGAATATATTGGAATATCCCCCCCCCCCCCCAAAAAAAAAAAAAAAAATTGAAAAGCGAGGGCTAAAATTAGAAATTTCCTTTTTACACTTTTTTTTTCGCTTTTACTTCTGTACCTCTCTCTCTCTCTCTGCCTATTTAATGTCAATTTTTTTCTGACGAGTCGCGACAAACATCTATATTGTGGGGTCTTCATCTTACAATTTGAGCCTGCCCGCTTTAAGAAGTTTCATTTATCAATTTATTTTTCAGTGATACAGCATTTAACATATCATTTGATTGTTTGAGAAGAAAGAAATAGACGATAACTAGTACATATAAATATATTTATATAATCACAATTAACAACACCATAAAAGAATGGAAAACGCAGACGCATATCCTTTGAGGAAGGCCCACGCTGCCGATATTGGCACTCCCGCTGATGACGACCGGAAGCCTCAGGATAGCTTCATGTCGTCCAGCATCAAGGAGGTCAAGCAAGGACTTCAGCATGTGACCGAGTTCGGTACTGGCGTGGTCGGTACCTCTGCCAAGGCAAGCGATGAAGGTCCTACTAAACCTGATACAGGCGTCACCGAATTTGATCTGGCTGCCTACTCAAAGGAGGAGCTCGACGCTTCTATTCAGAAGAAGATTATGGGCCGCATGTTTTCCGCGTTCGATGTGACGCAGACCGGCTTTCTTGATCTGGCGAAGCTGAAGGAGTTCTGCACGTACTTAGGCCGCTCCCTTCCAGCGGACGCAAGCGAGCGCATCTTTACGGAGCTCAGCGCTATCGATGGCAAGATCACATTCAATCAGTTCTGGAATTGGTGGGTAAACAGGCCCGACGAGAAGCTCGTCCGCGATGCCTTTTCTCTCGTTTCCGCAGACTTTTCAGTGCCATACCACCAGCAGCAGCTGAAGATTGAGGTGGAGGGAGAGATCTTTACCCCAACCTTCCGCGTCAAGTACTACTTTAAGGATCTTGAGAACGGTTATGAGCGTCAGGTCAGCCCCTGGCATGACATTCCCCTCTGGGTGCGTGACCCCGTCCGTACCAAGCCAGAGAATATTCCCGCCAACCGCTACAACTTTATCTGTGAGATTCCAAAGTGGACACGCGCCAAGTTTGAGATTGCCACTGGCGAGCCTTTCAACCCAATCAAGCAGGACATCAAGAATGGCGTCCCCCGCTTCTACAAGCATGGTGACATGATGTTTAACTATGGTGCCTTTCCCCAGACCTGGGAGAGCACTGAGGTTGTCTTTGAGGATGGCGTGTACGGCGACAATGACCCTATCGATGGCGTTGAAATCGGCATGAGGCAGATGCGTATTGGTGAGGTACACCCCGTGCGTGTGCTTGGTGTGTTAGGCATGATCGACGATGGCCAGATGGACTGGAAGGTGATCTGCATGTCCGTCAATGATCCGGTTGCTCGCTTCATCAAGGATATCAACGATGTTCCCAAGTACCTTCCTGGCTGCCTGGATGCCCTCCGTGAGTGGTTTCGTGTGTATAAGATTTGCCAGGGCGGTGTTGAGAACAAGTTTGCCTTTGATGGTGAGTACAAGGACAAGGCGTACGCCATGAAGGTAGTTGAGGAGTCGCACTACATGTGGGAGAACCTTCGCAAGATCAAGCGTAAGGAGAAGGTGTAAAAAGGAAAAGAACAGAGATGATAAATAGCTGCTCCGCGTGTGTGGGCACTCATGAACGAGGAGACACAAAGGCCATTGTAAAGGTGCGTTTGCATCTAAGCGCACATACATATATACATATATATATACTCAAGTGTTGAGGCTACACAGAGTTATGTGCTCCTCTCTTCCCTCTTCACACCCTTATATTTATGCACACACGTACATGCTAGTTTTTGAAACGTACATCGATGTGGTATATTCTCTTTTTCTTCTTCTCTTTTGGTTTATCATTATTCACGAGTGTATAAAGGTCCAAAAGCAGAAGAATCTACAGAAGAGGAGGAAGGCTATAGAAGGGAGGAGGGGGGGTAAAGAGCAATTAATTGCTCTGAGCGATCGTTAAATGTGGTACTGCTGTGGGTAAATCTCAGGCGATTTTGACCCCTTTCAACCTGATTATTATTATTATTATTATTATTATTATTAAATGATGTTTGTAGTACTTATGACGTTGCGAAACGCGAGTGAACAAGAGAAAGACTGAAGGGGGAAAAAAAGGAATATAAAATAGGCGAGAGAGGAGTGTGTTCTCACATTATCAAAGAAAAATGAATAGACCACAAAAGGGATACCCAGTCCCATGAAAGCCTTTATTGATATGCGGATATGTTATCTACATATAGGTATGCTTTAGCCGTCCTTGCTGCTACAATGAAGAAGAGGGGGGAAAGGGGGAAAGGTCACAAAAAAAAAAAGATATATCTCATACAGAGAGAGTAGTAGCAGTATTAGTAGGGGAAGATGAGAGAGGAAACATCATGTAGGTACTGAACGAAAAGAAGGGAAAGTATTTCGTGTTTCTTTGGCTTTTCACATGTTTCATTTTATTATTATTACTATTTTCAAACATTTAATATTTTTGCGCGTCTGCCTTCAATGTACGCACACGCGCATGTGTGTGAAGCTTTGCAACTGCTCTCAGATTTTTTTCTCTTCCTCTTCTTCTGGGTTGACTTGCGTATGTGCTTGTGTGTGTGAGTGAGAGAGAATGTATTCTATATCAAGTGATTTTTATGCCAATTCCTCTTCTACTGCTGTTTTGTTCTAAGAGGCGTGGTGTACATTTACGTCTACATATGTATGAGGAGAGAAAAGGGTCATTGAAGGGAGGGGGGGAGGGTGTAATAGGCAAGCGTCCCCAGAGTTGCTGCAACACAAGGGCACAGAACAACTCAGTGATGCCCTCCCCGCTAATACATATATATGCTTCATCAAAATGCAAGACAATTATATATAAATGACAGTATAGATTGTTTGTGTGATTGTGAAGAAAGAAACTCTCTGCATCTTCCGCAACGCGGAACTCTATTTTTCATGGTGTAGAGAGGGAGCTATGGATGCTACCTTCTCTGGGCATGTCTATGGAATGGGGAAACGAAAGAAGTGTGTATGTAAGGCGTAGTAGCCACTGAAAGAGCTGAAAACTTGTTTTTCAGTTATTTTTTTTTTTGCGTTATGTTTACTTATTTATTTGTGTCATGATCACCTATCCTATTGCACTAATTTTGTGGCATTACTCTCTCTCTATTCTCTCATGCTTTGTCTTGACTCACACATACACATAAAAACAAATAGAAAGTTGCATGCTGTTTATCGTTTTAGAATCTTCCTTTCTTTTGTAGTCATGCCACCAAAGAAAGAAGCCAAAGAAATGTCGTTTGCTGACATGCCTAGTGTGCAGACACTCAATGACCATCTTGACGCACGCACTCTAGCGCTAGAGGCAGAGAGGCGCGAGCTCTGTAGTCTTCTGGACAAACTAAAGAAGGACGAGCTGCAGCTGCGCGCGCGGATTGAAGACGAGCAAGGGAAGGAAATTGAAGCGGGCATGGTTTGACTGCGTGCACGCGCATCTAGACTAGACACTCAATGACATACTTCGTGGACTTTTTATTGCTACCTATTTCTCTGCTATAGCGTAACGAATCATTTGAAAGAAATTGTGGGCTATAAGAAGATATATTTTCTTTTAAAAAAAAAAAAATTTTATGTTTGATCTTGTAGGTTAGCATTCATTCAATATTATTTTTGTTCTCCCTTTTACTTCTTTCTTTTGTGTACTTAAAAAATATATAAAATAATAATAATAATAATAGTACCGTATCCTGCACACTGCTGACACTCATTGGTTGATACAACAGCGCATCTTCACGCACACACACTATATATAAATAAACCGAAGGTAATTTTCTAAGTGAGAGAAAACATGTTCCGTCGCTGCCTTCTCTCGTACTCCCCCAAGCCTCTCTCTGCCCCAGCAATCACTCAAGCTCTGCAGAATCTGCAAGGCTGGAGGGTGGACGGAAACTCAGTTGACACCATCGCCCGCGACTTCGTCTTCACGGACTTTATAGAGGCCATGACGTTCATGCAGCGCGTTGCCCCCGAATGCGAGAAGCTTGCGCACCACCCCATGTGGGTCAACGTGTACAACCGCGTTGGGGTGAAGCTCACCACCCACGACGCGGGTAATGTCGTTACGCAAAATGATATTGACTTAGCTACTAAGATGAATGAGATCTGCGCCGAGATGCACAAAGACCGAAGAAATTGAAGCGTTAAGCGTCGATCTATTGTTGGGGGTATAATTCCACAAGGCACTATCTATACACAAAATATGTATATATATATATATTGCCTATTCCGCCAAAGGACAAAAAATAAATTCTTTTTTAAATATATATATATATATACAACTATGCATTGCTATGTATAAGCAAGAACGGCGCATGAAAGTGAGACATGGTGCTCCTACAAAGTCTATTATGTATGTACTCGCTTACTTCTGGCTTTCTTACATGTAGCTAATGCTATGCGTGTTGTTTGCGGCTCAAGAGTATACGATATATAGGTGCGATCTGCTGTATCTGAAGAAAAAAGTGGAAGAAATTTACTAAATCTCAAGAAGACAGTTTGTGACAGTGTTTCACCTCGTATAGAAAGGATTACATGTATGCATTCCCAATACCCTAATTCTCTCCCTTTTTTTCCTTTCTTCCATGTGCCGATGCATAAAACAGCAACAACTGCTTCTGGCACATTTTCTTTTTTGTTGTTGTTGCTGTTGTTGTTCTCTTTGGAAGATATCAGCACATAATATATTCAAAAGTCTTCTTGGCTCTTCTTCCTATCTCTCTCTTTCTCAGATATCAATGGACTCTGGCAACTCTACACCGAACACATCCCCGTGTGTTCGTTCTTCTCTCTCGAGCAGTAGCCGGCAACATGCCGCGGTTGGGGGAACTCCGACGCGCGTCACGATGACAAGCAACGCCATGATGACGCCAAGGAGGTCAGGAAGGACCTCCATCTTAGCAGCATCTCGCATTCAACTGACAAGTAGAGTCAGCAACTCTGCGGCTAGCACCCAAGGCAGCGGCGTGCCACTGCAAAAAGCTTCAGAGGCGCGCCATGAAGCAATGAATGGGCACCAGGGAATGACTGACGAAGGTTCTGCTGCGGCGCCGCTGCAACTGCTGATGATGGGGCCGGCGCTCATTGGAAAACAGAAAAACATTTCAGAGCGTGCTGCTCTCACGCTGCTGACACGCGTAGCTTGTCTACACTCGCCACTCCTCGGCAGCTCCAGTGCACTGAGATGCCATGGGAACACTACTACGAGTGATGATGACGAGCATGTCACCGGAGCAACCATCACGACGGCATATGACCTTCTTCATAGAGGTCTTGATGCTCATGGTGTTCCACGCGCTCTCTCCTCTCTTGCGGCCGTCACCACCTGTCTGCCGTCCCTGGATGCTGCCCTGCTTGGTGGGCTGCGCACTGGTTTTATCACAGAGCTTACAGGGCCAACTGCTAATGGCTGCAAGTCGATCTTGGCAGCGCTGTGGGCACGCGAGGTAGTACGTCAGCAAAACCAACCGGAACGGTATAGAAGTAGCTGTGAGCAGGGGACTGGTTCTCGCAAAAGGGAACGGCAGGCGGATGTGGAGCCTACACATGGGACAGTCAGCGAAGTGACGACTTCAGGGGTGCTGTGGCTTCACAGCAGTCCCACCTGCGAGACGGCTGCACGTCTTTCAGCAAATTTACGCGCTTGTGCTGCCAACTCGCTAAGTAGTTTTTTCACTGCACACGTGAATGACCTTGAGAGTCTTCAGGTCTCTCTCAAAGCGGTGGAAGAGGTACTTATAGATGGCACCAAAGGGAAGGCAAGGATCCAGCTGTTGGTACTTGACAGCTTCACCGTGCTGGTGCGGCGTAGCTTTCCCGGGGTAGATGCAGACACGCTTGCACGCCAGCAAGCAATCGGTGGACTTCTTGGCGAGCTCAAGGCTCTAGCGCTGCGGTACGAAGTAGCCGTTCTGCTGCTTACTGAAAGTTCTCCAGTAGCGACGTCTGCAAGCGCCGCGGTGACGTCAGAGACAGAAGAAGGGAAAGTCGGCGAGTTTGGCAGACTATTTTACCATGCTGTGAACGTGCGGCTACGGCTGGCAGAGCAGTGTGTATCTAACGGGACCTTTTTCTATCAACTCGCCGTGCTCAAGAGTCCGCTATGTGGTCACCTTAGGCTTGCCTTCGACCTACATGTGTGTGATGGTGTGAAGGAGCTCAGCGCCACGTATAGCAAAGAAACGGCGGTCTCAGGCGTGACGGAAGAGGCGCAGGACTCCATTGATGTGCTGGACTATCTTGTGCCCCCCACTTTTGTGTATGTGTGAGGTGCACGTGGTGTCGCCACATATGCACATGTTGGTTGGGCGGGTATCCATCTAGTCAGAAAATTGGCATTCATCACAGCTGTTTATCTCCCTCTCCTTTGCTTCATGTGCATACGCATCTTTTTTCATGCTAAATGTAACTAGCACTCTTGCATGTTGGCCATCTATCTCTATATATCATTTTCCTTTCTTTCTTCTCTTTTCGTTTGTGTGTAATATATATATATATATTTCTGGATGGTATAGCTACACAGCCATTTATTTGTGGTCTTATTATTTAGTGTTATTATTTTGTTTATTTATTTTTGCCTGTATATCGTCTATACACACGCGCCTTCTTACTATACACATAACGTTACATACAGACGTAGCTTCTTACATTCTTTTTTTCTGAGAAGGAGTCCTGAAGCTTCGCTGCTACTACTAGTCTTTTTTTATCCTCTACGCTAAACGGAATTCATTTCTACGCACATTTTGTTACGTGAAAGCAAAGGATAAAAAAAAAAACAGAATGAGCTACGATCGCGCTATTACTGTCTTCTCCCCTGATGGTCACCTCTTCCAGGTGGAGTATGCTCAGGAGGCAGTCAAGAAGGGACTTGCGGCTGTTGGTGTGCTGGGCAAGAACACCATCGTAATTGCTGTTGAGAAGCGCAGTGCGCAGAAACTCCAGGATGGACGCACCATCCGTAAGATATACAAGGTGGACGATCATGTGTTTCTCGCATTTGCAGGCCTTTCTGCTGATGCACGTGTGCTGATCAACAAGGCCCAGCTAGAGTGCCAGAGCTTCCGTCTCAACTACGAGGACTCCATGGACGTTGACCTCCTCGTTCGCTTCATCGCTGGCGTACAGCAGAAGTCAACGCAGAGCGGCGGTAGCAGACCCTTCGGTGTGTCTACCATCATCGGTGGCTTCAACGAGAACGGGCAGCCCCATCTCTGGAAGACGGATCCGTCTGGCATGAGCTCTGCATGGCGCGCGGCCGCCATTGGCCGTCACGACCAGACCGTCATCGACTACATGGAGAAGAACTACAAGAACGATATGACCCGCGATGAATGCGTGCACTTTGCCATCAAGTCGCTTCTAGAAGTTGTGGAGAGCGGGTCAAAGAACATTGAGCTGCTCATTCTTGAATACAAGGACGCTAGCTACATCAGCGACGAGGAGCTGCAGAAGTTCGTTGTTGAGGTGGAAAAGGAGAGGGAGGAGGAAGCGGCCAAGAAGAAGCGGCAGGCTGAGCAGGAGTAGTGGACCGTCACAGTGGGAGTAGGGGACGATTGATATGAGTTGTATGTGTGAGCGTGTGTGTGTGTGTGTGTGTGTGTTTAGTGTATAGGTGTCGTCTGAGGTGACACTGTGTACAGCATCGCACGCACTGTCCCAGACTGCTTGTGCCCTCGTCGACGTGTGCTGAATGTATGATGAGGAAGGCTTGTGGGGGAGCGTGTTATACATACATACAACATATACGCACCTTTTTTGAAAAAAGACTTGTCCAAATGATGTTCTCAACTGTGTGCGAAGCCCTTTCTCAGTTATTCTCAATATTTTTCTTTTATTATTATTATTATTATTAGCACGACGTATTGAATGGATTGTGCGAAAATGAACAACAACAATAGCAGTGTGGCAAAAAAAAAAAAAACGTTATGCGCCGCTTGGTGTAGCGTCTTTGTGTGTGCGCATGTGAACTCACTTAGACGTGAATATTGCTCCCCCTCCATTAAAATGCTATAGTCTGTGTAGCATAGCCTATGACTGTCCGCAACGGCACGAACCATTTTTTTCAAATCATATTCCACCGAACCTTCCCTTTTCTTTTCTTTTTATAGTTGCCATTTAGTAAACATCACTTATAGAGAAATTCACAGTTTTTTCTTGTGCATACAGCTTTTTCATTTTTTTTTTTTTTGAAACACTCTTTTTATTGTAGAGGAACAGTTGATTAATTACTTCTCCATTCATATATAGCATAGTTTGTGGGTGAAAGTATAGCTTTTCACTCTGTATAACTTTCAAAGGTACATCTCTGCATTGCTGCCACGCACCTACATTGTTGCGTCGTACCGCTTTCACACCATCTTTCTTCCTCATTATTTATTGATTTTTTATTGCCGACTATCGTAGCGAAAAAATAGTTTTTACATTTTAAAAAATCTTGCTTTCATTTCGCAGCCAATCTTGTATATATTCTTGTATATATTCTTGTATATACTCTTTTTTTACCCCTGTTCGTTAGCAATTTCTTTCTGTTGTTTGAGAACTCATTCTTTTTGTTCTGTGTGTGTGTGCATCTGTTCGTACATGGTTGGTTAACTTCTATTTGTTTTTTATTATTTTTTTGCTTTTTTTTTTCGCCCAGTTCATTGTCGTTTGCTTGAGAATTATCAGTATAGCTTGCTTTTGTTAATTGTTGAATTCATAGATATTTGTCCCCTTGTGGTTACCACAGTATTTTTGTATCTTCTTCTTTTCTGTGGCTATTATTATACGCGTGAGTTGCTCTTGTTGTGACTGCGCTACAATTTGTATTTTTGTTTTCTCCCGATTTGTCAACATACGTTCTGACACTACACACGCATCTACTATCCCATATATACAGTCCCACTACGAACCAACAAGATGGTGGACAGTCAGCGTCGTCGCAGGAGCGATGGGCAAGGCGTGATAACCGCCCCAGCCGGGACGAGACACGCTATTCAGAGTGTTGACAACAGTTTTGTGAACAACAACAATACAGCACGTCCAGACTATAACAGCATCAACAATACGAATCATTACAGCAGCACCGGCGCTGTTGACGACGTGAGCAAAATGATAAGTGGCGAGTGCGGCCCTGTGGCTGACATTCGCGTGTCCAAGAATGACTCAAACTTCTCTCGCATGTCTTCCCTCATCGATGCCTACGAGGACCAGTTCCAGTGGGGATGTCGTCAAGTGCTGGGGATAGAAGAAAACTGTAGTGAGGTAGAACACAACTCTCCTGATAGGTGCGGCGTCACACAACAGCTGCCACCACAGCAGCAACAAGTGCTGAATGCACGAGGAGTGAAGCCCCGCGCGCCACCGGCTCAGCTGATCACAGCGAAGGAGTCGGTGAAGGCACGACAGAACACAAAGACCCAGTCTGGCTCTGGCCCAAACACAGCGATGCCGGCGCTCATCCATGGAGCGGCGACCACGAGCGTGTGTCCTTCCGCGAGTAACAACAAGGCCCCGCGCGCATACGATGACTTTGTGAACGTCATTGCTGGAAGTCAAGGCACCGCTGTTGCTACTACATTACCCCAGGCCGATCCTCTCTCCTCACCACAGCAGACGAAGTTGCCGCCTACTGAGCAGCAGCAGCAGCTGCAGCCACAGCAGCACCGCTCCCCGTTGGCACCCACGCCTGCTATCTCCAGCTCAGAGAAGTATTTTGACCTCAGCAAGCCTGTCATGACAGTTCGAGGTCTGAACGGGAGGACGAGGGGACGTAACAACGACAAGCGTGAGAGGGTGCTCGGAAGGCATCCCACCACACTCTCAGCGGATGTGTCCTGGGAGAGTCTACCAACGCCTGGAGATGCTACCGTTACCGATGAAGAAGGGGCTAACGGCGGGAAGGCACGAAGCCAGGAAACCAATCACACCAGTCCTAGCGCCGTCAACAACAACGACAACAACGAGGACACATGGGAGAGCAGATACATTCAGGTGTGCTCAGTGGTCGCCACGAGCAGTCATGAACCGGTTTCACAGATACCGCCCCCGCAGGATCCCAGGCAACGTCTAGGAGAAGAGGCGCCGCCGCTGTACCCACGCGCTCAGCGTAGGCGTATTGGTGATACGGCAGACTTCTGCGTTGGCCAAAGTTCCCTCTCTGGCACTCAGAGGGGCGCAGAGGCAATGGCTGCTACTCAGCTGGAGAAGGAAAGACTGTTGATGGACGAGGCGCATATGCAGAAGTACAAGCCCGGAGCTGCGCTGGGGAAGTGCGAGCTGGTAGGAGCCTTGCTCGATTCATTCTGCACAGGTCACAACACGGCACTCATCATTGCAGACACACAGTGCGCAAGTGCTCTTGGAGAAGATGCGGTTTCCTCTGTATTGAGCAAGGCATGTGCCTACTGCGAGGAAGTCAACAGCGATTGGGTACATGAGTTCACACTTACAGCGCACGCAGTCTTGCCTGGCAACAAGACAGTGGTGAACTTACTGCCGTGTGACATCAAGAGCGTGAAGAAGGTGCCGGTGCGGCTGTTTGCGAACCCCCTTACGGGGACAGATATTGATGGTGGACAGTTTGCTGTTGTTGTGCAAGGGGTGGCGGAGGCGGCGATGCTGGGTCAGATCGTCATAGACAACGCCCACTATCTGGATGTGGCTCCTATCGACAATGCAGACACGATGCTGTGTCTCCGGCTGACTCTAAAGCAAACGCGCCCATTTAGTGCAAACAGCGCGGCGGCCACCACTGATGGCGGGATTGTGGACAGTGTCTATCTCTCTTCTCTTCAAGTATTTTACGTGGGATCGAACTACGACAAACTCCGCAACATCGCACGTGGCGAGTTTCCAGATATGTGGCCCCTGGTGGAGCGTTGCTTCGGTGGGCAGTGTCGCGCGTTATGTCTTATCATTTCCGACCGCAACGAGAGCTCGCAGCAGCTTCATCCTCTCATCACGTTTGGCCAGTTTTGTCAGGACGTGATAAACACCGTGCCGGGGGCCGGCAGTGTATTTGACTTACTACTCAGAATCCGAGGCATTCATAGCTCTGTGCACAGGGAAGATACCCTCAACAACATGGACCAACTAGGGGCGGATATGGAGAGGATTCTGTTGGATCCCACATGCCAGCCGGAAATGTACACCATCGAAACTGGTGAACCGTGCGAGGTAACGTACACGAGCGCTGACCATATTCTGTGGCTCCCAGGCACCAATGCGAAGTCAAGGTTACATCAGAAAAAGAAGCAGCAGCAACAACAAAAGAAAGATCAAGCGCTGCTGCCACCACTGCCACATCAAGAGCAAGCGGTAGCACCTCCGCCACCTATGGCACACATATGGCGTGGTCATCCAGAGGAACGCATGCGTGCGCTGCACCGGCCATCAGCGGTGCCGATTGCTAGCGAACTGCTCTACAACGTTGAAGAGCCCAAGCAGCCGCAAGAGCAACAAGAAAAAATCTGCGAGAGCGGTGTGCCAGCGCAGGTGCCGAACGAGAGATGTTCGGAAATGTCTAGCCTGCAGAATTCTTCGCCGCTGCCACTACCACCGCCCCACACAGAGACACCAGCGATGGGGCCCGAGCTACTAAATGAAGGATGCACCCCGCCGCCATCACCACCGTCACACACTTTTAAACCTGTGGCAGAGAGAGGGGTACCCAAAAACTCCTTCATCGGCAGGCCTATACGTACTGGGGGCAATCACACACTTCACGCACGTCTCGAGGTGGCGAGAGAGATGAGGGAGAGGATCGCCAGTGAGGCCCCGCCACCGCCCATGGATGAAGTTGTGTTAAGACGCCAGAGCGAGCGGAAGCTACGCGCGCGCGGTTGTGTGGTGCTCATTGCGGGCGACACCCCGCGTGACAGTAACATACGCGCGGAGGACGACTTGCACGTATGTTTGAATGCCCCAGAGAACGGCGCAAATGGTACCCCGCTGGAGGTGTGGTATCAGCGGGACGCTGTGGTGCTTGGCTGCGGCGCAAGAGACTCTGCCCGTGCGCTCTTGTGCACTGCGCCTATGACTGAACTGTTCACAAACGTCGCCAGCTTTACCTCTCCAAGTGTGCTCCTCAGTGTGGATCTAGCAGCCAGCCCTCGGCAGTTTGCGCAGCTGCCGGTTGTCAGGGTTCTAACGGGGTTTATGAACAATCTCATTGAGATGAAGGATGCGCAGACTGATGATATGTATCCAGTGCAGATCAGTCTTTTTGGTGTTCTCATGTGTCGCGGGAAGATCATTGCGGACCTGGTTCGCCCACGAGCGCTCAACAGCGCCGACGACAGTGAGGAGCAAGAGCAAGAAAAGGAGTGTCAGGTGAGAGTTGGGAGCTCACAGTTCACTGGCCCAATGATATACACTACCTCCGGGATTAAAGTTGATTCCGCGGCGGATTGCGACGAGTGGATGCAGATGATGATGTCTGAGGCGGACCATCTCTCTGGCTCACGCACAGATACGCACGTTGTGATCACCTGCGTGCAGAAAGGTGTTGTGGAGCCCTCCTCACAAGTGAAGGCGCTCTACAAGTATGATGCTGTCTTGTCCTCCATCACAGTAGTGTGCAGCCGCAACACAACAGAGCCCTATGACCGCTACCTCGCTGGATACCGCGCAGACGCGGTGAGCTGCTTACTGAACGATGCTCTTGAAGGGCCGCGTGTCACAACGATGTTGCTAAGCGTCGACAACGCTGGTGTGGAGCCGCACGACTTGCACGCTGCACTCACTGTGCAAGCTCGCATGTGTCGTGTCATTAGTGCCCCTAAACAGTTTCATACAGTCGGGGATTTTGTTGTGGCTCAGAAGTCGCTGCTGGCTGCCCAGCGAGCGCAGCTGTTAAACCCAGGGCCAGAGACAACGCATGAAGCGTACGACGCACTGCAGGGGGAAATCAATCAAAGCTGGAATAAAATAAGACAATTCGAGGCGTATCTGAAGGACCCGACGTGCCCCGGCTTCGTGCTGTACGCTGTAGAGTGTGTAGACAGAAGCCGAATAACCCCCGGAAGGTTTGCGGATCGTCCTGTGGATTGGGTTCATGAGGCTCGCAAGATGCATACACTTGACAAGGTAGACCCTACCACACCCAACCGCGCGGTCACAAAGAAGGTAGGGGCGGTGAAGGACAAGCAGCAGCAACAGCAGTCTCTCGCAGATAAGACTCGTGAGACAGCAACGTCGCTTGAACGCGAATTCCCCGAGTTTCCAGAAGGCGGCACTTTTGCTGGACCAATTGCGGATGCGGAAGCGTCCAGTGGCTATTGCACCGCCTTTGCCGTCCCTGGGTCGCTCCTGTGCATTGCCGAGGATGGCGCTGGTGCCCGCTGCAGCTCAAACGAAGTCACACACGTGAACCAGCGGCGCTTTGCGCATGTTGAGACGTTGCACGTGGGGGCAGAAGTCAGAGCCCACGACCACCCCAGCAGGTCGGGTCAGCTATTCTACTCTAAGCGCCTGGAGGAGCTCGTGACCGCCTTCAGAATGGGACAAGATTGCGCGCTGCTTCTGCAAGAGACTGGTCTTGTCTCGCAGACATACATACAGACTATACTGCTCTCCGGCATCGCGTCCTTGTGCAGTGAGGATCAAGAGACGTCGGGGGAGATGGTGGCGATTTCAATTGTGCACATCACACGTGAGTGCAAGACGTTTGACCTCGCAGATGAGAGTCTTCAGGGCGTTGTCAGTAAAGTGCTGAGCAAGAACGCACGAGTGAACAAGCAAGGCTTGGGCAGCTCCCTGTTTGCAGGAACACTCGCCTCGGGTGTCATCTTCCCCAGCACGGTGGCACTGCGCAAGTACACCACTAGCAAAGGGGCTGCTCTGGCTGTAGGGAAGGCCTTCAAGACCGATGCAGGCCTCTTTGATGACCTTCACCCTCATCTACTGTGCATCACGATACATCGCGACCTGCCAAAGGATGGTCGTGTGTCCACATTGGAGAAGAGCGCCACGTTGACCATCGTGCTGGGGCGTAATGGGACAAATGCGCTGGAGAATTTCTTTGATATTCCCGACCCGGAACTTCAAAAATTGCTGAGCTACACGCTGTCGCCGCACTGTAGGACGCTGTGTTGCACGGCGGTGATGCGCGAAGAACTGGAAAACAAAGAGGCTGAGAGAGTAGAGCATATGGTGCAAGCCCAACACTTTCGCTATTGCATGCGCAAGTTTGACTCCACCACGACCACATACAAGCGCGTCTTGCTGGAGGAGAAGTACGGGCTGATTCGACGCGATGAAGTTAACTTGGCAAAGTACAGTGGTGAGATGAGACAGAGGAAGGAGGAAGAACTCAGACGTAACATGGAAACAGCCGCCATCCAGGAAGCCCATCTTAAGCTTTCCTAATGGAAGGGGGGGGAGGGGGATGAATAGTAATTCATTTATTGCTGTGCATGTGCATTTATGTGTGCGTGTATACTTTATTATCATTGTCATAGTTAAAGAGGGGACGTCGATTATTGATGTGTGTCTTGGTGTGCGGAGGCTTTTCGTGTTGTTGTCCTGTTTCATAGTGTCTCTTCGGTATGCTTTTTCCAGCTAGTGAGAGCTATTCCCTCCTTCATGTGCATGTCGGCAGTCGTAGTTATGTGTTAACAACATGCTGAACAATTCGAGAAAATTAGAAACAGGATGAGGATTAGAAATTGAATTATTCAAGAAAGATCGCATTTTATTAGTAGTACTCTTTTTCTTTTTTTTTTTACTGGTGTTGTATTGTATTATCTGAAAGGACAATATACCATTCTTTTTTGAGTTAAAATATGTAGATAATGGTTGTCTTCCCTTTGGCTTATAGAGCAGAGAAGGGGGGAGAGGGGGGAAGGTTAAATGTAGATGACTTATGTGAAATGTTTTATGATGAAAGCAGCATGTGTTGCTGCATAATCCACAATTTTATTATTTATTCTATAATTATCTCCTTCTTTCTTCATTCATTTTTTTTTTTGCTTCGTTTTGTTTTTTTAGTCGCTACTTTGTCTTCTTTTTGTCTTTTCTTTTCATTTTCCTGGGTTACATAAAGGGAAACAGAGAAACATATTATAATTTTTGGTGGGAAGCACACAAGATCTCCCAACCTTCCGGGATTATATCACAATATATATTGCCGAATTCGTACACTACTCTTTCCTCACAAAAGGGAAGAGAAGCGGTTTTTTTTTTATTTTTTTCTTTTTAAATATCCTCAGTTTCTCTTTCTTTTTTTTTGGCGTCAACACAAAAACTCTCTTGGGGACGCTTTACTATCTAGTTTTTTTTTTTTTTAAGGCAAAGGTGTACACGCGCATCTACGCTTCTTTGATCTCACACTTCTCGTATGCGTTATACCGCTTAGAATAGAAGACAGTCTTGACGGAAAAATAGCAACTGTACGTGCCAGTGTATGAGAGAGAGAAGGAGAGTGAGTGGGTGTGCTTAACTTTGCTATTTGAAGTCACAGGTCAATATTGTGACGGGCAATCCTGGATCTTGCGTATTAAACATTAGCTCTCTGTCTTACTGGCCACAGTGGTGTAGTGCATTTATTTCTATATATTTTTTTTAAAAAAAGGCTTTTGGAAGAGAGGAGGAAAATAAAAGCGCAGGTGGGGGAAGGTAAGAAAGAAGGAAGCAGGGAGGAAGCAAAAGCGCTACCATAACTATGAGCAATCAGCAGCAACAACAAGAACCTGCAGCACAGCAGCCGCCCGCCACGTCCACTCCGACAGCCATTACTCCCGAGAACATCGGCCGCTTAAGTAAGGCAGAGCTCATTGAGCGCGTGAAGCAGCTTCTACCACAGTACTTGATCAACTCTGCTGCGATGGTGTCGGTCGATGCTCCGCAGTCTAGCAATGATGACGAGAGTGTGCTGAACGAAACTTGTTCTCCGGTATTTTCACAGAATGCCGCTAGCACTAAAGGTAGCCCAAAGTCGAGCATACGTAAGCAGTACATTCTACCTGAGATGCTGCGTGTGACGCGCTCCCCCATAACCGGGAGCTGCACGCTGTTGACTGGTGACTCCCCCGCCCCGTCCGCTTCCCCTCTAGTGCAGGTCAATAATCCTCATGACGACGCACTAAGCCCGGCCAGTGCCAACAACAACAATACCAGTGGCAGCAGCAACAACAGCAATAGCAGTGCAGGAGCAAGTCGCCATCTCCCAAGTTCGACTCCGCCACGTCCCCAACTACATGCGTCACATGGAGCTTGTGGCAGTAGCAGCACCACGGCAAGTAGCAATCCCAACAATCCAAACTTATACCAGTCCACCAACACCTCATCGACGCGGACGTGTTCAACGAGCACGGACATGACCTACTCTACGCCTTTGGGGCGCACCAGGGGCTCGGACTGTAATAGCAGCGCCGTCACCGTTGAGGATCTCAACATTAACCAATACTCCCTGCTCAAGACAGTTGGAGCAGGCGTGGCTGGCAAGGTCAAGATTGCCTATGATAGCGTTGAGAACTGTCTCGTGGCGATCCGCAAAGTTGGCCGAGTCAGCACAAAAGTCCCTCAAGACACGGACATTCCTCACCTTGCAGCCGATGTCGCCCCGCGTTGTGCAGGGACTCATCAAGCCTTCCTGCGTGAGGTGGACATTATGAAGAAGCTGCGGCACAAGCACATCGTGTCCGTGTATGAAGTCATTGATGACCCTGACGCCGACACGCTCTACTTGGTGATGCAGTACATTGACAACGGCCCTATCGCCCACATTGAAGTGCGCAATGGGACGGAGAAGGTGTGCGAGCCCATCCCACCGCTTGAGCTCGCGTCGTACGCGCGGCAAATGATGTCAGGACTTGAGTATCTGCACCGGCACAACGTTGTGCATCGCGACATCAAGCCTGACAACATCCTTGTGAACAAGAACAAGCGCGTGTTTCTGTCTGACTTTGGAGTCACAGCGCTCTTTGCGGGCGAAAAGTTGCGGAGCATGCGTTCGCAGGCGAAGTTGAAGGGCACCATATGGCCTCATCATGCCTTTCTGTTTGCAGCGCCAGAGGTGTGGGATTGGAACCAGCAGAAGGATCTAAATTTTAAGGCAGTGGACATGTGGGCCATGGGTGTCACGCTCTACACGCTGCTCACTGGGCGTCTCCCATTTTTCAATCTAGAAGAGATATGCGGCGACACACTACCCGAAATTCCTACCTCTTATGGTGCAGTGTGGGGCCGCCTGCTGCGCGGGCTGCTAGAGCGCGATGTGACGAAGCGCATGAGGGCCTCAGACGCTCACAGCGCCGCAGTTGTGTTGCAAGCCGTCACCACCACACGCGCTAGGCACAAGCCACAACTTTCATCTCCTGCATATGCCTTTGGGGAGCACTCCGTGTCTACCCACGCCGGTGTCGCGCCTACTGCACAGTCCTCTACCCCCCTTGCTAACAGCAATAGTCAAAGTCACAGCAGGGGCGGCGTGGAGAGCTCCACAGAACTCTCAAGTTCCACGGATGGCCTCGGCGGCAGGACCTCGTCCTTAGCCATCACAGATATCGCCTCGTCCATCAATGGGAACAGTGAACTCGGGAAGAATACGCTGCGCAAACAGTACCACGTTTCTGACGTACTTGTGCCTCGGGAGCAGCAGAAGCAGAAGCAGCAGCGCGCGCAGAACGAGGGCTCGTCAGTCTCTGGCTGGGACACAACAAACCGACGTCCGAGTGACGTGAACAGCGATGAACACTCCTTGGAGAGCACGATGAGCTGCGGATCTTTGCGAGTTGTAGACTTCGGGTTTGGTGCCGACACGCAGGGGAAAACGGAGGAGATGTCAGAGAGTGTGACCAGCTCAACACAGGTCCTCAACCCTTTCACGGCGTCCTCATTCCCGCAGCTCCACGCCAGTGAAGAGGAGGGGAAGGAGGAGGAGGTCAACAAGGGCAGCATCACGGCGGACATTGCGAGTAGCAGCGGCTGCGCCTCCTCTTTTGCAAGGACGGTCGCCATGTGGGGTGAAGGGACTATATCAGCTCCGCCATCGCAGATAGCAGCGCGTCGTAGCATCAAGGGAGGGGGGTCTGTGGTGTCTTCCCTGTTCAGCAGCGCTACTGCTAGTGATGTAATGACCGTAGCAGGCTCTGCAAGCGCACGTGTCGGGCTGCCCCCGCTATGCACGAAAACATCTGGCGCTGGTTTGGGGTTGAAGCCGCCGCTTTCGGGCCAAGGGCCAAGTCCGAGCGCTACCTCCAGTGTCACTAGGATCTTCGCCGGCGGTAACAGCTGCGACATAGAGAAACGAAGGAAGGGGTCAACCGTTGTACTCCCCGGGGCTTGTGTTGTAGTTCCTGCATGCAGGCAATCGCTTTCACTGAGCCTTAGCGATGGTGAAGACCTTCCTTTGCAAACGCTTCATATTCAAACCTCGGAATCTCTTAATGGGACTATCAGTGGTACCAACTGCGCGACCCCCACAGGAGCTGGGTCGCCTCTTTTCTTTAACCGCTTTGGCAATCTTGTTGAACCTCGCAAGACGTCTATCGATGCATTTAGCAGAGATACCGTCAGCGTGATGTGTCCTTCGCACAGTGACGTCATCCGCACAGTCAGTGAGAGTGTAGGGTACAGCGACAACCTTAGCAACGGGATCGGCGGACCTCAGAGGGCTCAGAGCTGCGATCATTCAGCGGAAGGCGAAGCCGTCGTCGCTAACAATGGTAACGAAGCACTCAAGCAGCTACCACACCTGCCACTACCACAAAAAAGATGATGTCACTTTACCAGTGGCACAGCATTCCCAAAGGTAAGTTGAATCCAAATCTCCATTTCCTCATCATTGTTATGATATGGGGTGTGTGTATCTGTGTGTGCATGTTTATGTGTGTCCTATTGCCTTGCATGTGCTTTATGTGTTTAGAAAAGGTGGCCTTCTTCTTAGCATTTTGCTCCACCTCCCCCCCCCCTTTTGAATCCTTTTTTTGTTGTTGTTTTATTTTATACTATGTATATTTGTTGTTTTTGTTGCTGACTTACTGTTTTATTGACATAACTTACAATTACTACTTTCTTTTCCGCGTGAATGTTTGTTTATTGGCTTTACCAGTTGTTGCTATGAGCGAAACTGCATAACGCCTCTGAAAAGCTCGAAAAATTATCTTTATTTTATTTTTATCTTTTTGCGCTGCTGTTGCTTCGCGACTTTGGCCATGTGATGCTGGTTCTTTTCTTTTTTAAGAAAAAGTATTGCTTGAGTGCGCGCATTGTAGTTTGATTATTATTATTTTCTGCTATGAACAGTTATGGGGACATAGACGTGTAGGTAAAGGAGAAGTCAAAGGCAGTAGGAAGAAAATTGGCTACACGCGCACAAGCAAACAAGTATAACACACAATACGTGCATACGTAAGCACACTTTGATTACTTGTTGTACAGTTCATTGGTCATGCTGGTAACTGTATTCTCTTTTTTTTTTCTCTATCAGAGGGTTTTCAGCATTTTGGGCCATAGCAGTTTTGCTTGTTTGCTTTTTCTCTTTTCTTTTCATTTTGATTCTCTTCCGCCAGCAATAGATGTGCAATGTGTTCTATCTGTTCTACTGTATGCTTGGATAGACGGCAATAGTATTTGTGTTATTGTATTTTATTCTGTGTTTTACCTTCTCTCTTCTCTTTTCTGTTTGCCGTAGTTTGTGTTAGATTGGCAACGCAACAGTGTTCGTGTTTCACTATCTATACTCATCATCAGAAGGCAAAGTACGACTTCCTTCCTCCTTCCCCCTCTCTCTCTCTCTCTTTTTTAACAAGTATCTATAACTACTCACTAACTCGTGCTTCTTGTTTCCTTTTCTAGAAATATAAAGTACATGTCATCTAGGTGTCTTTTATGGATGCTATGAAATATGCAAGCTGTTTTCAACTTTTTATGTTCCAGATCAAAGCAAAGAACAAAAAAAGCTTTTGATATACATATGTTTATGTTTGTTTCAGCGTGGATACGTGTTCGAAAATGTGCAATCGTTAGCTGTTGGTGTTGCTTTTTTTTTTCTTTGTGGGTACCAAATTACATTTCTTTTATCTTTCTTTGAAAACGAAACGTATCTATGTGTGTAATTGGATATGTTACTTCTGCACGTAAGTTTCTCTTTTTTTTCTTTATTGTCAATCCTTTTTTTTTTTTTAAGCTATACTATTGCACGCATTACGGCACATATGATGTAGTTCCGCGTATGTAGTTTTTTCTGTTGTTTATTTTATAAACTATTTGTGGTTGTTACTGTCTTCTAACAATATTCGTTTACATATGTTAATCTTTATTTATTTATTTTTTAAATAGGCGTACCCATCTGATAGTGCCAGCGCTCAAGGTTTGTATGTATATATAGGCTTTCAATTTATTACACTTTGGAGAAATGTGGATAAAAATGCATGAGTGCCTTTACACACACACACAAAAAAAAAAAAAGGAAGCCGGAAAAAGAAATTGTATCAGCTGTAAAACGAAATAATAAAGAAATCGCTGTATTTTTTTTTTGATGTAAGCAGTAGAATCTGAGTATGTGTGTGCTGACACTTTGCACAGCAACCATTGTTACAAGTCTTCTTGAGGTACCACCAATGATGCTTTGTGATACGGGGGGGGAGACGGGCGAGCAGGGGTTTCTATATGCAAAAGTATTTCCACAGCCAACGGTGTGCTAAACTACTCGGTTTGTTGTTTCAATTCTGTGCTCTTTGTTTGTCAACTCTTATTTTATTTTATTTTTACGTGTGTTATGCAACCCAACTTCCTCCCCATATAGTCAATATACACTGCTGGGTGAGTGGTGGGTGTGTTACCCTCTGAATGGTGATTGGATGCTGTAGTTTGTTTGTTTGTTTGTCTTTTTACCTCCCTTTTTTTTTGCTAAATAAAATGGTAGGTATAATAAGAAAAGTTAAATTTTGTAAACACAGGCAACAAATGTTGACGGCGATTGTGCTCCCTCTCTCTATCACCCTCCTTTTTTTTTTGGTAGCTCTTTATCCCTTTTGTTTTTATTTCCTCTTTATTGAATAAGGTCAAGATGTTGCTACTATTTTTGTGCTTTTGTTTTTATTATTGTTCCTTACTATTTCTGCATTCGCAGCAGACGGTCCCCCGATGGTAACTCTCACAAATGTGCGGGGGTGGTGGTCATCTAAGGATAAATATGCATTATTATTATTATTATAACCAATTGATACTTTAGGTATCACGCTACTACCACATCAAACGAAATATACACGAACATCTTTAGAAATGCATTGAAATGAAGATGAAAAGAGATCATATTTTTCTTTACTGTATTATACACAGAGTTCTGAGAATCATGTGGGTGTGGAGTGGTTCAGAAGAAGCGCAGATTATACATGTTATAATTTTTTTTTAAAAAAAAAAAGAGGCATTATTAAGTTCTTGCTGCGCCTTCAGTCAGACAACAACTGCTCCTGATGGTAAGCTTGAATGAAATCCCCCCCCCCTTCTCCCTAACACACGCACACATTGTATCTCTTTAAGCGATACTCTTCATCTGGGCGCTATCTCTCACTTTTCTTTTCTTTTTCTTGCTTCCTCCTCTCTCACTTCTTTCTTTTCTTTTCTTTTTGATATTTTGGTGACGGTAAAGAGTTTGGGAACAAAAAAAAAGGAGTATCAAGCAATACATACAAGAATCCAAATATATAGTGTTGAATTAGTGATAATAGTTGCGGAGCAGCATATATATATATATATATATATTGACACAACTGCTGTCTTCTTTTTTTTCTTTCTATCTTTTTTTTTTTTCTTACTTTTTTTTTTTTGCCTCCCCCTCGCCCCCCTCCCCCGCTCTTTATTTCTTCTGTCTTCAAGACCGTGATAAAGTATTCCCTGAATCACGGATCTATACAAGCAGGTGCGCGCTTTATTCTATTTTTATTATTTTATTATCTTTGTATACATTAATATCTTAGCCGTTTCTCTTTACTATTATTATTTCTATTACTGTTACTATTGTTATTGTTGCTACTGTTACCTCTATTTTTTTTTCTTGCTCACTTTGTCTTAGTGCTGCACGTGATTTCTCGTTTCTTGTTCATTCCTGGACACGCAATTATACACATCTTTAACTATATTGTGAGAACAATCGAGGCATTCCAAAGTACATTTGTCTACACTCTCTTGTATACAGACGTCCATTTTCCTGCTAGTTCGTGTGGACGTTGCTTAAAAGCACAGAGTCAAGCCTCCTTCCCTTCATTTATTGTTACGGTGGTTTTGTCTGCGGTCTCCTCCCCCTCTCTCACTTCAAAGAAGAAAAAAAAAAAGGATCTCCAAGCATTCACTAACAGCAGAGAAAGATTGTTAAAAGATCTTCACCATTTCTTTTTTTTTTTTTGTGTGTGTGTGTGAGTATAATAATAACCAAAAAGGGGAGAAAGGGAAAAGATCGTTTCCAATGAGCCTCAGCTGCGGCACGAAACCGCTGGAGGCACTCTCCAAGGAGGAGCTCATTCGTCTTATTTCGGAGATGGAAAGGCACACAGCAGCATCACTCCTGCCACAGGATGCCGGCAGTATCAGCGCGGACAGCATGACCAACCTTGTTTCCGATGACGATGCCCTCATGGCTGCACCGCCTGTACGCGCGGGGGACTCTGGCAGTACCGCGATTCCAGTACCTGAGGAAGTGCCTAGCGCGTTGGGCTCCGCGTCTGTCTCTAAGGGTGCGCTGCATATGCCGACGTACACGCAGCAACAACAACAACGGGTGGCGTTGACATCGTCATCGTCGCGTCCGGATTTGCCTTTCTCTCCAGGCTCGCCGAACAATGGTGTGATGGCGGCGGGACGCACGAAGAGTGTTGTGGAGGACATTGTTGCGGATGGACATCGGCCTTCTCTGGTGCTGCAACATCACCAATCGGTGGGTACGTCCGGTTTGCTTCACGTCTTCCCCCGAGATGGCAAATATAGCCCCAATAAACTTGTGGACTACCCCAATAGGCCACGCAACAGTGAGAGTTACGCTAGTGGCTTACGCAGTCATAGCATGGATATTAGTGGCACGATACCACTCAATTGTGGGGATGTCAGTTTAGCCCACCCAATCTCCGCCTCCACCTCAGGCTCTGGCCTGCAGGAGCCCTTAGGCTCCGGTTCTGCAGAGTCCAGTGAGTACGAAGCCTTCTCGAATATTGATGAAGTAATACTTGATGGTGCGGCGCAAGATCGACTGGCGATCAGGGCAAGAAAGAAGGAAAGTGATATCCGTCACTACATGTCCAATAGTTATGCAGGTAGCGACACCAGCTCCACTACTGCCAGCCTTTGCACCAATGAAACTAATGGCAACTACCACAAGGAAGAAGAAGAAGAAGAGAAGGGGAGCATCACGCGAATTCCTGATACGGATGTAGAGGCTACATACTCTTGCCGACAACAGCAGCGGAAAACCCCTAAGGGTACTCCGGCGAGGAATGGCCACTTCACGTCCAGCAGCAATCGTACAATGACGGTGGTCAACATCACAGCCCCGCACAATGACGATGAGAAGGACAGGCACGACTTTGTCAAGTCCGTGTCGGTGAACACTAGCACCATGATGAGTGTAGGCGGCACACAGGCAAAGCGAGGCAGCATATCTGCTCTCTCCACAAACACACAGGGCAATCAGTCCAAGACGGTAGTCTACCAGTCCACTAACACCGCTACCCCCTCTACAGCTTGTAGTCTCCCAAGCGACTGTGCTAGTTCAGAGGTGGCAAACCAAAGTGGGGCCGACTGCGTTGCGGGGGGCGATGTCACCGCGGCTGCAGAGTGCCTAACAGAAGCAGGCGCCACAGTGAAGCAGGTGCTTTCTTTGTTCTTTGTGCCATCAGGGCATGAATCAGAGGAAGTCCTTGAGCAGACTCAGGCACCCGCCACGTCTTCCACGTCTAACGAAGGCACTAGGGGCATAGGGGTACACATTAGCAAGGTGCCCTTTCCCATCCCCTCTTCTCCCCCTCTCCTGTATCACTACCACGGCGCGGGCATGTCGCTGGGCAGCGGCTCCTTTATCGGCTCTGCTGTCTCTCTACTGAATGTCCAGGACATGGACCGTGTCCGCAGCAGCTTCCGCCACAGGGAGGGCGGCGGTAGCTCTCTTATCAACCATAGCGGCCACTACTACCCGCCTGATATTGTCGTCCCCCCGTCTGTGTTTTGCAACAATCTGCTTGGCAGTCCTCTCGGTTGCGGCCAGGAAAATACTGAGACCCAGAAGGAGGATAGTGATGGCACTCGGACAACTACCATGCGCTCCGAGTCAGACCTTGCCAATACTGGAAACCTTATCAGTCTTCACATGGAAGATAGCAACAGCACTAGCCATAGCTTTCCTCGCGGCAAGCCCAGCAGCAGCAGCCGCGTCACTCCATGTGAGGATGTCAACATCAGGACTGTGGGGGTGACAAGCAGCAGCAACTACAGCCACAAGGATCACGAGGGCACCTCGGACGCTAGCGGGAGACACACCGCATCAACAGAAGGGACGGCTTTGACAATATCATCCAAAAGTGTGGCGGCACGAAGCCCTTTGGGCACGCACCATAGCTCACCTAGTGTCTCGGATGTCAGCACACGCAAGACGGCAACGCTCAAGAAGAGAAAGGACGCAGTTACCGGAGTCAAGTATATCAATGAATACCGCATTCTGAAAGAGGTCGGCCGCGGCTCGTGCGGCAAGGTCAAACTGGCCTACGACGGGGGAGAAAACCGACTTGTTGCCATCAAACAAGTGCGCCGCGTGGACACCCGTAGACGCCTAGGTGGGCCGACTCGCGCACAACAGTCTTATCAAGCCTTCCTGCGTGAGGTGGACATTATGAAGAAGCTGCGGCACAAGCACATCGTGTCCATGTATAAAGTCATTGATGACCCTGACGCCGACACGCTCTACTTGGTGATGCAGTACATTGACAACGGCCCTATCGCCCACATTGAAGTGCGCAATGGGACGGAGAAGGTGTGCGAGCCCATCCCACCGCTTGAGCTCGCGTCGTACGCGCGGCAAATGATGTCAGGACTTGAGTATCTGCACCGGCACAACGTTGTGCATCGCGACATCAAGCCTGACAACATCCTTGTGAACAAGAACAAGCGCGTGTTTCTGTCTGACTTTGGAGTTGCCGAAACGTTTGATACGCAGTATAGAGAAAGAATGGAACGCTTGCTGGCGCAGAGTATGGCACAGAGTATGGCGATGAGCATGGGCGGCGGCCGAGTGGGCGGACCACTTGTCCTGGGTACACGCGGTACCATGTTATTCATTGCGCCAGAGCTCTGGGAAGGTACCCGTTCATACGGTAAGCCAGTGGACATGTGGGCCATGGGTGTCACGCTCTACACGCTGCTCACTGGGCGTCTTCCCTTCCGCAATCTTGAGGAGATTAGCAACACATCGCTCCCTGAAATACCTACCTTGTACGGTGCGGAGTGGAACCGTCTGCTGCGCGGGCTGCTAGATCGAGATGCGGGCCGACGCTTGACTGCAGAGCAAGCCAAGATGATTATCAGGTCAATTCTCATGTCGGAGCGGACTCGTTCGATGAGTGGACGCGATGCCGAGGTGCTGAGGCAGCAGAGAGAAGCGGCAGCAGCCCTTCACTCTCCCGCTATGATCTCCGCTGTGCTGCGTCGGGTGTCGTCGTCCCGCAATGCGGGTGCCACTGAAGACAAGGACACTGCGTCTCAGATACAAAAGTGTATTCGGCAGCAGAGGCCTCCAGCTATTGTAGTGACTATGCCGGAGACCGCAGACTCAGTCGTCGCAGCTGCACACGCAAGCAAGGAGGCAACACCAAGCTCAACCCAGTCGCGGCAGCAGAAACAGTACAGTAGTGGGAGTAGTCAAGATCGTACAGTGGATAGCGTCGCCCTAGTGAGCGGCAATGGCAAAGTGGGAGAAAGAGAACACAGTGGTCTTCATAGTAGCAATGCGAATGGCGGTGGCACGAGCTCTGCGAGATGTGCCACAGCGGATGCTACTTCTATGCATGCTTCCCGCCTTGCCCAAGGTGCGCCGCAGCTGTGGCGCCAGCGCGGTCGGAGACAGAGCTCGAGGAATCCACTAGATGAACTTGGCTGGCCGCTGGCTGGACACGCACGCACAAGCAGTAGTACTATCATCAATAATATCAGCGGTGGCGGCGGTATGAGCGGTCACGGTGGAGGTCAGCAGCGCGAATCAAAGGTCAAGAAGCAAGTACCCAACGACGCGGCCACCATAAATGGCAGCATCGCTGCTGAGAACACAGCAATCACACGCCAGGAGGAGTCTCGGAAGTCTTTCTCATCGGCTATGCTCAGCGGAGGCAAAGTCCAAACAGACTGGTCATCTTCGCTTTTTCAACCCACAGAAGTACCTTCTGCTCCAATGCGCCTCCTGCAGCAGTCGCCCTCTAACGCAGCAGTGACCGTCTCGTCAGACACAGAGCTTCAGCTCGGGCACACACTGCAAATCGCCTCACCAAAGAGCATCAACACAGGCAATACCCTCTTGTCGATTGTGCAATCCCCGTTGGACGTGCAGAATAGCGAGTGTGACGGCCCTACAGGCACAATGGCAACCGTGCCTTTCCGCTCTCGCACAACGATGGTGAGTATGTCGCACTCGCCCACTACACTTACAGACAACGAAGCCCTCTTCACCGCTCCTGCTCTAGGGGCACCTGTGCCAGTGATCATGACATCTTGTGAAAATTCGATGCCGGTCAACACAGAGTTGCGTGTAGTGTCCCTCACAAACGCTACGTTTCGTACTCTGGTCGAAACCGCAGAGACCGCCACAGTGCGTCAGTGGCTGGACGTGAACGGACTTGGGCTCTGCACCTCTAGCTGCAGCGGGTCCTACTGTCATACCACTGCAGACTGGTCATGTGCATTGAGCAATGGTAACAACAGCATCGCAGGAGGCTCGGGAGATGCCGGTGGGAGCACGCAGCAGCAGCAGCAGGGGAACGGGGCCACCGTATTAGCTGATGAAAAGGAAAGCAGTTGTCATGGTGTTGTGGAGCAATTTGCACCAGAACACGATGTGGCACCTGCGTTTATTCCCAAGCCCCCGGAGAACTCCCAGCAGCCAACAGGGGCTTCGCCTCGCGGGAGGCTCTTGTCTTTTAGCAGTGGTATTGCGGCGACAGCGGGCACAAGGGTGGTCAATGAAATTGGCGATAGTCTCCAGATAATCCGCAGGGGCAGTGGAGCTAACAGGGAACTACTTTGGTCCAGCTCCAAAAATGGGCGTGAGGTGGCACCAATTCACGCGCCGCCACGCAAGAAGCGTTCGCCCTCCTTGTATGTACTTCCAGGAAGGCCAATGCAGTGATCAACACGGCGGGGGGGAGGGAGGGATATGTACACACACACACACACGCGCAAAGGAGAAAAGAAAAATACACGCGTTGGTAAACAAAAAAAAAAAAATGCCAAAGGCACGTAGCATGCCGGTAAAAATGGAAAAACAAAAGAAGAGAGAGGATGGGAAGCAAGCAAATGATGCTATATCCACGATTCGGCATTTTGGAAAAAAAATGGTTTTACTCCCCCCTTCCCTTTCCCCCCTCCTTTTCAAGAAAAGAAAACTATCATTTTGTTTTTCATTGCACGAACATCTTCATCTTTGATATGTTGCTGAAGTTGTTATCCTATTATGTATGCGAGTGCGTGGTGCGCGTGTGAAGCAGTATTTTGATATTGTTTCACTCATTACGCGTTTTCTTTTATTATTTTTTACTCTTCTTACTCGCACTTTGCACTTATATTATTATTTTTCTATCATTTTGTTTTCCTGTTGGTTTACGCTCTGCTCTGATGATTACGACAAACAAATGGGGTCACTCACGCCACACACACACACACACACACAACTCCCAAAATATATATATATATCTCTGAGCGTTTGCTTGTATTTTTCCTTTTTGTGAGTTTTGTGCGTGCGTGTTGTTTGTTTGTTTGTTTGTTTGTTTGCTTTGCTTTTGGATTGATGAAGCAATATCTAATGCGATGCAGATCAAAACGGAAAAAAGGGGTGTATATATATATATATATTAGATTGCGCATATGCGGTGTACGGCACGCCCACATGCGATGTCACTTCTGTTGTGTGCATACTGTCTTTTTCCTTTTGGCTCCTTCTCAGTCGTTCTTCTTGAATTGGCAAGTGAGATGGGAAGAGCGCCACCTCCTATATAAATACATTTCTATATTGCGCGTGCCCATGCGGGTGAGTACATGCGTGCAATTGTACTGTTATGATTGTGATTACAATCACTGCTTTTTTTTTTTAATCTCTCTCCCTGCTTCTCAGTCTCTATATACCACAACTGCACTTCTTCATCATATATATGTTCCTCTTTTTTGGGGGATATATATATATATATATGTTTTCTTTTGCATATATATGGTTTGAATAGTTGCGTACGTGTGCAGGCCTCCATTTGTATATAGATGTGTTATTGTTATTATTTGTCGTTGTTGTTTTTACAGCGGGATTGTTTTTTCACAAAAAAAATTTCTTGGTAGAGAATTTTAAGTTGCTATCTAACGAGCTATTTGGCCTTAATTACTATCATTTTTTTTTTGTTCTTTGAATTTTCCTCGACGACCGAATACCTTTTTCTTCCTATATATTGGAAGGGGTCTTCTATGTATATTAAAAGAAAAAATTGAAGCGCTGTTTTTTCTCTATTTTTTTTTCTTATGTTGTGAGTGTGTTTGAATCTTTTTCCAGTATTTTTATTTTTCCGTTTTTGTTGCTGTTTTCATTTCAGATGGAATACTTCTTTAATGATCTCTCTATCAGTGTGTACTTCTATGACTCTATGTTCGTGGTTGTTGTTTTTTTGTGAGAGTGGAACCTTTACTTGCATCTTTTTTTCTTGTCTTCTATTCCATTTAACAAAAAAAAAACGCGTCCAAAGTTGAAAAGCAGTCGAAGGGATATATATATATGCATGCATGTGCTTGTTTTCTGGTGCATTGCATGGTTTCTCTGCTACCTACGGTATCTCGCTCAGATTTTCTTTTTATTTATATTTTTACTTATAAAAGAAGAAAATGAGCTTGTTGTTAAGCCAACACGCATTACATGGAGAAAGTGACATGTGTGTGTGTGTGAGAGAGAGAGAGCATGTTTAGATACACGACAGGCCGCTTAGCATTGCCTCTTCCTTGCTTACGCTACTCCTCACGGCGCTGTGTATACGGGCAAAAGCTGGTGAAAGGAGGAAGGAAGGGTAGTGGAGTAAACAAACACTGCCATGAGGTGCATTTATTATTGATATTCTTATTGTTTCTTATTCTCGTCTAGTTATGTATCATTGCTTATCAAATGGAAGAAAAGAGGGAAAAAAAAGGGAGAAAGAGAAAGAGAAAGAGACTTGCATTGCAACACCTCTCTTTTTAGCTGTTGCTTTTTTATGTTCTCTTTTATGCATATAATGAGCAATCGTCACTTGGTTTGTGGCTGAGCGCTCACAATGCAGACTCAAGGCAGGGATAACTCTTTACTATTTTCTTGTTTTCTTTTTCTTTTTTCTATTTGCATCTTGGATGCTTTTTTCTGCATTTTTTTTTAGATGAGGCTTTTAAAAAATGTGTTAAAGTACGTGTGCTTATATTTGTTTGACGTTGCTTCTTCTCTCCCACCTTTTTGTTGCTTTGTGTTTTCGGCCTTTTCATATTTTACTTTTAGTATATGCGTTTTATTTTTTTTTTCTCTTTTTGCTTTTGTTGCTCTCTCTCTTTCTTTCTCTCCCTTTCTTGGTGCTTGCATATAGTTGCATACACATATAATTATTATTATTTTTCCTGTGATTGTATATATTTGTTTTTGTATACATGGGTATGGGTACATGCATCTGTTCATTATTATATTTTCTTCTGATCTCCTTCTGTTTTAGCATGACCTACTTATGTAAGAGGTAACACGATAATAAAGGAAGCAAGGGGTCACGCCCCCTGTGTGTAGATATACATATATTTCTTTTTTTGGCTAAACGGAGTCGTCTTGAAGAAAAAAGAAAGAAAGAGAAGAGGTAAAATATGTGTTTTATACAGATAGATTCAGCAACTAGTGTTCGCATGCTTCTATAACACGTAAGCACTGTTCACCATTTCGCTTTTTAAAAAAAAACCTCGCTTAATACAACTTTGTAAAGAAAAATGAGAGAGCGACGATGTTGACCTTTTTTTCTTTTTTGATTTTTTTTTTGTAATATTTTTTTTTTGATCCAATCATATAACGTAAAGAAATAATCATAATAATGCACAACTTTCAAAAAAAAAAAAAAAAAAGAATGGTTTCTTCTGCTCCTACGGTGCAACTTTGCGTCTTAAGGAGTGGTGTTGATTGTTTTCTTACTATAGTGCCTTTACTTATGTACATCTCCGTCTTGGTAGTCGGTAGAAAAAAAAATGCCTCCCTTTTCTGTTTCTATTTCCATCTCTTTTTTTTCTTTGATAATATCTGTACTTTTTTTCTTTAAAAAAAAAAAGGAACTTACTTTTCTTTACGCGTTTCTACTTGCAATAAAGTAGTCGTCCACTCATTTACTAGAGGCTGTTGCCCTAGTCGCCCTGTACGTAGCATAGCAACTGAAAAGGCATTTGGGGTCGTTTTTCTTTAAAGAGAGAGCCGAGAGGGAACAGCGGTACACGAAGCTCTGTTTCTAAACTAACTTGCTCTTTCTCTCTCTCTCTCTCTCTGTGTTTTTTAAATATATATATTTTGCTTTTTTTTTTCTCTTGACTCATATATATCTCTCTGCATTCATCCTCTACATATCATAGCTGAATAACAGTCACAAATACGCACACATATATATAAATATATACACCGGCAGCGAATTTTCCCTTTCTGTGTATATAAATTTATACATATATAGTAGTTGTTTGTTTTTTTCGTTTTTGTTTTTGTTTTTTACAGCAGCGGTAGCCCTTTTTTCTCGTTTAATTTCTTTCATTCATTGCCTTTGTGGCTATATACTTTTTACGCAATTGGTTTGTTTGCCGCACCAGTGGTGTGATTGTATTCCATGCTTCCTACAGCACTACCGCGAAGCTCAAAGAAGAATGCCCCGGGTGGGCGGAAACTCATAGCCTGTGTGGCTTCCCCACCCTCTCTTACATCCCTCAGCCTGCCACGCCACAAGAACGGTGATACGTCCCCCCTCGAGTGCGCCTCCACGATGCACGACTGCCAACCTCGACCCAAGTGGTTTCCAGGTTCTTGCGACGGCAGCTCAAAGAACACGCGGGTTAACTTGCGCGAAGGGGGGAACCCAGCCGAGGACAGGCCTCCTTCCCTCTCAACAATCGTCCCGTTGTCACGTCCAACTAACACCCACGCAATAATTCAGACCAACAGAAGGAAATCAGCACAGGATGGTGTGCAACCCAAAAACAGCAACGGCAATTTCGACTACAACATCCCTGGATGCAGCACCGCTCATGTAGGCGCAATGTATATTCCTAAATCTTCAGACATCTCTAGTGTTGAGCCGCGGCGGAGACAAAGCACGCCGCTGCCGCCTGGAGGAAACGTCTCCCTCTCCGCCCTGTTGTCACTACAGCGAGCACAGAAGTTCCAAGGTAACCTGGTCAACATGGATGAGTTCGAGGAGGAGGAAGAAGATCTGGCGTCTCATGGATACCTCCCGGGGAACCCCATGTCTAGTGACAGCTCAGGGAAGACGAAGAAGGAAGAGTCCACGCAGAAGCCGGAGAGATACTCGCCCCAGGGTAGCTCATGTAGAAACGATTATGGGAGCCCGTTGGCAGAAAAGCGCCTCTTTCTGTCATCAGATGCCTTTGATCCACAAGCTCAGGTGAGACCCGCTAAAAAAGAAGCGCACTGGCCATCCGATAATGAGCACAGTAATCAACATGATTACAACATCCACACCCCTATGACACCCCTCTCTGTGCGATCCCCGCTTGGGCACGACTCAAGTGTATTGGGACTGCCAGGGAGCGGGGAAGATGAAGAGCATGAACCGCTGATGGTGCCTCAGGGAGGGCGATATGATGTCACGAAGTTTTCATCTCAGGCGACGTCCATGGTGCAAGCGTATGGAGTGCCGCACATGTCCACGATGGAGCCCGCTTGCACTCCTCAGCAATCGGTGAGTGCTGGCAGGGGGGAGGGAGAGGAAAGGGATTGCGAGGAGGACGAGGATGAAAGTGTCGATGAAGAGGATGATGGCGGCAATGATGAAGCAAAGGTCAACGCACAGTTTTATGGTCGCGCCACCACCGCGGAGAACCACAATGGCGCAAAGTTTTTGAACGACTATTTAATCATTTCTGATATTGGCCATGGTGCCTCGGGGAAGGTGAAACTGGCGTACAGTCTCGCGCGCAACCAATCGGTTGCCATTAAAGTCATTACAAGACGAAAAGAGAAGAAATATCGGTTGATTAGGTCAGAGAGCATGGTGGACGCAGGCGCAGGCGATGGCGGCAGTGAGCAACGCCCAGTCGTGCTTTCACCGGCTGAGCGCCAGAAGCAGGCGCTGCAGCGCGAGATCGACGTCATGAAGCACCTTCACCACTCAAACATTGTGTCGCTCTACGAGGTCATTAACGACCCGCAGTCCAACAAGATATATCTCATCATGCAGTACATTGACAAGGGTCCCATTGCCACGATCAACTCAGATGGAAGCATTGATAAACCGATTGATCCAGTTGATATGATTGGCATTGCGTCCCAAGTGTGTGCTGGGCTCCGTTATCTTCACCATCGTGGTGTCGTGCATCGCGACATCAAGCCGGAGAACATTCTTGTGGACACTTCTGGTCATGCTTTTCTAGCTGATTTTGGGGTTGCAGAAATGTTCAAGGATGAGGATGCGAAGGCGACCACGGTAGACACGTGTGAGTTTCAAGGCACGCCGCTCTTCATGGCCCCAGAGATTTACTATGTGGACGACGACACCGCTTTCGATGCCAATGAGAACATGAGCGACGACGACGACGATGAGGGAGGAAGAGAGCGTGAGCGGACACCGGCTGGGGTCACAGACACAGATAAGAGCTCAAGCTGCTGTGGCGGTGGCAAACCGCCCTCATCGACCTACGGCGGCAGCACTGGAGGAGGGGGGAAACGCGTGATCGATCTCTTTGCGCTTGATATCTGGGCACTTGGGGTCACCTTTGTTACGCTACTCGCGGGACACGTCCCATTTCTGTCCATAAATGATATCCGAGCTACGGTGAAGAAGGAAGTTACACTGCCAGTGGAGGTGCCGCACATGTGGCGTGAGCTTCTGTCTATGATGCTGGAGAGCAACCCAGACAGGCGGCCACACATACGCAAAGTACAGCGCGTGCTGCGACGGTTGGAGCGTCACGCGCTGAAGAAAGAACTGGAGAGCACCACTCTGACTGACACGACTGATTTAATGCCAAGACGATCTGTAGAGCGCAGCGCACGCTTCCGGCCTCTACATTGCAACTTTGGTGGGGGCAACCATGGCGAGTGCGACGACGACGCTGATGGTGGGCTTCCTAGTATTGACGATGAAGTTTTTAGTCAGCGCTCGCGCCCAGTGGGGACTTGCAGTCGAAGTAGCAGCCAGGCACACAGCTCGGGGACACCGTTGGGATACATTTCTCCGCGAAGCCCCTCTAGTCAAGTACTACGGTTGCGGGCAATGGGCTCAGGTCCGAACACAACAACCGGCGCAGCAGCGGCGCGGGGCGTGCATGGGGTGCTCAACGGGCGACACCTCCTTTGCACTTCTCCTGTGGAGTCTTCAACATCTCCCACGGCACGGCTGAACAGGCAAATGTCGCCACTACTGCGGTTGCCCGTCATCAACGCTAGAGGCGGCGGCAGCAGCAGCAGCGGAGTCTTACCGATATTTACACAGACGGAAGGTGCGTTGGGTTTGGGGCGAAGTGGTCACAAGTCACTTCTTTTGAGAGACGCCATGCTGGAGAAAATTGAGCCATGAGGGGATTCATTTACAGAAATATAAATGTTCTTTAAAAAAAAAAAAAAATGTGCTATGCCGTGCATGTGTATGTGTATGTGTGTACGTGCGTGTGTTTGCTAGCGTGAAAGAATTGTGGGTGAATGTGCTTTCTACTTTTTTCATCATTAGTATTATTATATTACATTTTTCTTGTGCGCATGTGTGTGTGTGTGTGTGTGTATGTGTGTTTCAAGTTTGGGCAGCTTATGTACTTCTTAGTGATGGCGATCTTCCTTGTGTGTCATTTATTGATATATACTATTATCCTCTGTTCACTTTAAAAAAAATAGATGTGTTTCTTGCTTTTATTTGTATACATACATATATATATATGTATGTACGTTGAGAGAGGGAGAGAGAATGATAATGATGAATGCATGCGAGAGAATGAAAGCCATTTTGTCATAGTGAAGCGTATCTTTTTTTTTTTCTCATATGATTGTGTTTAGTTGTATTTTCTTTTTTATCACACTTTTTTTTTTTAAGCAAAAGTACAAAGGTATTATAAACAGTTTGTTTACCTTGTTTTGTGTCTGTGTCTGTCTGTGTGTGTGTGTGTTTTTCTCATTCCTTTTTTTTATATGCCTCCGCATATCTTATGGTATTTGCCGCAGTTGCAATATGTTTATTGAGTATCTGTGATCTTTTTCTTTTGTTGCTGTGGTCTCGGGTTCTCTTTTTTTTTTCGCTTTTTCTTCTTTTTTTTTTCATTGTGAGTGCGGTCGGTTCTCACGGAACGGGAGAGGCAAACTTGTGGCGCGGATATCCCGCTGCGTTGCAAGCGCGTAGATACTCTGTCGTATGTACCACACAGCAATCTAGATGGCAAAAAAAGATGCCCTTTTCACTTGAGTGGTTGGTTCTCCTGCTTATAGTTTGAAAAATTAATGTAATTTTCCTCTTATTGCTGCTTTTTTTTGTATGTGATTGTTTCATTTCTCACTGAATTGCAGGTATCAAAGTGAAAAATTAGATGTTGTCTTGCTGACTATTGTGTTGCCGTTTGTTTGTTTGTTTATTTGTTTGTTTTTCATACATTTTTTTCTTTTTTGTGTGTGTGTGGGTGCGTGTGTTGGTTTTGTTGTGCAATTGTTGCTTACTCACTACGATTGTGCATTTCCCCATTTACTTTACTTTCAAAAAGTATGCGTCTCCATTTCTATGCGATAAAGAATGGGGGAATATGTATTGCATCTCTTTAGTAAAGTCCTAATCTCATTAGAGTATGTATTGACAACGGCTTTATGTAAGCGGTTTCATATCTATATGTGCACGAAGGGATAAGAAAAAAAAAACTGTTTCAATTTTTCTCTGAATATCTCATTTTTTCTTCTTCTTCTTTTCATACTGTTAGCTCTTGCTCGTTCATTATATATATATATATTTGCTTTCATTGTATATATGTTCAACAACTGTGCTATCTATTACACCTACAAAAAAAAAAAATGGAGACTTACGCGATCTACAAACCTGTGGTGTGGTAGAGGCGGGTAACTTGCAATGAATGTTCTCATATCACAGGCATGGCTTCTACCGCTATTGTATTCGACTGCAAGCGGAAAGGATAATCATACATGAGATACACGCATGAGCACACACTCGGAGAGAGAGAGAACCGTTCTTTTATTGCTTTTTTTTTTCTTCTTTAATCAAACCATAATAATCTCAAATGCAATTCTCATATGTGCAAAGAAGATGGTTGTGCTTTGTGTTTACCTGTGTGATGGCACGTAATGATATGAGCAATATTTTATGTGCATGTGCTTTAGAAATATTACTAGTATCATTTTTTGACTACTTCATCTTTTTTGTTGTTGTTGTTGTTGTTGTTGTTGTTTACTTGACAACAAGCCAACATGCTAAGGAATGATGATTAAGAGTTGAGTGCACTTAGTGTGTGTGTGTATATGTGTTTTACTAGTGATTTCTTTTCTTTTTTTTTTGAATTATGAAAGCGAAACAATGCAAGCGAATCAATGAAAGCGAAACAATGAAATTATCATTTTTAAAAGAAATCGGAACTAATACTTATATAGGTACGCATTGCGACTAGCAATAACGTCTTCTTTCACCTGGGTTATATATATATATATATATATTTCCTTTTACTGCCTTACACAAAGGAGAGGGGAGGTGTGAAAAAAAAAAAATGAAAAGATGTACGCATGTACTACATCTTTTCTCCTATTTTTTTTAATGGTCTACTGATCGTTCTCTTTCTCTCCTTTATCATTATTCTTTTTCTCTCTCTATATATATATAGGAAGCGTGTCCTTGACTTCTAAACTTGTCTTGTGAGAGTAACGTGCAGTAGAACGAGCTCAGGGCAAGTGGCATATTTGCTCGAAGGTGGTAGATACCAGTCTAAGCAATAGCCCTTGTCGTCAACAGAGCCGATACGAGCCTCTTCTACTACTAACTCTTTTGCCTCCCTCTCCCTTTCTCTCTTTCCTTCTACATATATATACTGATAGATAAAGAGTCGGCGTCTTCTTTAACGCATATGTTGGGTATAAACATGAGCACGGTGGCCATGCGATTCTGCGATGGAGCTCCACCATATGCATGGCTGGCAGTACACCCGCTAGCACGCTATGCAGCGGAGAGGCAGGCTCATGAAGAACTCTATACAGACTACAACGGCGAAGACAGCGAGGGTGATGTTGAAGAGAACGTTGCGGCACGATCGCATTCTGGCGGCAGCGATGGTGGTGATAGTGATGACGATGATGGGAGTCGACACAGTAGCGATGACGGTGGCACTGAAGAGGGTGGGGAGGAGGGGGATGACTACTTTATAAAAGCAGCGACTTGTGACTTGACCAAAGGACGTCATAAGAAGTCTTCCCACGTAGACGTGGTGCAGTATAGCCCCGAGCCTCCTATCCTCACCCTCGGCTATGTAGACCTCAGTAGTGCTTACCAAGAAAACGAGGCCGCCATGTGGGGACCCAAACCAGCCGGGGTCCTCACGCTCACTCACGTGCTGCGTGGAAGCCTGGAGGCGCTCGCGGGCTGGACACCGTTGCTGCGGTGGTGGCTGGTTCGCTCAGCGCGAGGAGACTTGGGCAATGTAGACCAACGCGCCATCGTCACTAGCCCCTCTGTCTCCCTCCCGCTTGCCATTACGGTGGCAGCGCCAGCCCATTCCGATGGGCTTCGTACGCCACTCAAGCCACTCCGGGCTCTCCTTTCCTCCATCATCGCCCATCCGCCTCTCAGGATGTGTCTGCGCCGCCTCCGCATAGAAGGCGAGCTCCTCAAGCTTGCACCGGAGCATGGCGTCGCACTATCGCAGTGCGAAGCTCTGGAGAGTTTTTGTCTGTCTGTGAGCACCTTGGGAGATGCCAATGGGATGGCGACCGAGGCCGCTCTTCGATCGTTGAATGAAAACGCAGGTGTTGATAAGGCCGCTGTTGCCATCACACTCCAGTGTCGTTCTGTAGTCGATACAAGCGCACTGTCCTACATCCCTGGACTTGCCTGCTTCATTGTGCCACACTCCTTCTCTGCAGCTGCGCTAGTCGGACTTGCGCAGTGTCGCGATCTCCGCAAGCTCGTGGTCAGCAAGCACATTGGGGAGTGGGAGCCTTCGGCAATGGTCTTCCCGCAGCTAGAAGAGCTGTCGTGCACGTTTGTGGACCAGCTTCACTCGCTGGAGTTCTTCACGAGGGTAAGCGCGGCCAGTGATGGCGCAATGGGCACTCCTCACATAATGCGGGTGGATCTTCGAGGCTGTGCCGCGTTGGAGGGCATTGCTGGTCTCTGTGCTTTTAAGAACACGCTCACACATCTTAACCTTAGCCGCACTGCGGTTTCGGATCTGTATATACTGCGACAGTGTACCAACTTGCTGTGGGTTGATGTCAGCGAGTGCGACGGCGTGACATCTCTTAGTCCGCTCGGATCTTTACCTTTCCTGGAGTTCCTCGACGCTTCTCGTCTTGATGCCTTAAGCAGCCTCGATGGAATAGCGGACTCCACTTCCCTTGAGCACATACGCCTTGTGGGCTGTAAGGCGCTTCAAAACCTCTCTCTGTTACGCCGTGTGTCCTCACTCCTCTCCATTGATGCCTCGCGCTGCACAGGCGTGACGTGCGTGGATGGTCTTGACGAGTGTCCGCGTGTGCGTCGCGTCGTGCTAGAAGGGTGCACAGGCATCACAAACTGGAGTTCTATTCATGCTATCAACGAGAGAGCAAGGCTGGAGAGAGGTATCTGATATGGCTCTCTCGCCCGCCGCATTCTTGGCCCTCCTCTATGTATACACGCACGCAAAAAAAAAAAAATTGATTGCAAGAAGGTACGCATGAGTGTGTCTGTTTTGCTCTTTATTCTTCTTCTCTTTCGTCGTTGCATTTTTTTTCTTCTACATGATATTTTTTTTTTTTTTTGCTTCAATTTATTATGGTTATTGTTTGTGTATCGTTTCTTATACTTGCGTCCTTTTAATCGATATTCTACTTCAAGAGAACGAAAATAGATGTATGTATGGCATGGAAGAGCATTTTTGCTTCTAAACACACACACACATACACATCTTCTTTGCTTAGCCGTATTCAGTGACTATGGTGGCATCTCCTTCTCTCTATCTATTTCCATTACGATTCTGCTGTTTTTGCTCTGTTCATCATTATTCCTGTTTATATAAATATATTCTACACACTCGCCAAGGCCCAGCACTTGTACATAAAGAAGTGTACGAGGTCAGACACGTATACCCATTTATTTATATTTTGAATTGTAACAACATCGGTAGATAAGCAAATTGAGATAACGTTCATCCAGCAAAAAGGAAGAAAAAAATAGAAATTGTAAATAGTTATCTTTTTTATTATTTAGGTTAGTACCAGTAGAAATAATAGTTCATTCTAGCAATACTCTCATTTACATTTGTTCCGTCGTGGCTTTCTTTTGTAGTACTAAGCACATACCTTTTTTCCCCCCTATAATAACATTTAAAAAGAATACAAACATACACCTGCATAGTTCACTGATGCTCCGCCACTGCACCAGTGTAAGTATCGCCGTGCCTTTGGGGGCTATCGTGCTCAAGCAGCAGCGCCGCAGCGTGCGGTATGCAAACATACAGGAGACTCTGAAGCCCATCGCCGGCCAGAGCGCCGGCCAGATGTCTATCCTGAACGATATCTGCTGCAACCCGGATGCAGAGGAGGAGCGACGTAAGCCCGTCTTCCGTCCCGAGGTGGCCCCTCATGCGCCATCCCTTGGCAAGGCAGCTAAGGACCCCTATCTGCGCAACATGCATGAGTGGGGTTATAACTCGCTTACTCTCTTCAAGAAGACCAACGAAGACCCTGGGCCGTGGTGGAATGCCAACGCCAGTACACTGGTGTCAAACTGGTCACAGGTGGGAGACTACGCCAACGCGGGTATGTGGTCGGGTGTGTGGCGGTACACCTATGGTGTGGGGGAGTACAACTTGAGGCCGTACGAGGCCAGGGGTCGCGCGTGGGGCTCCAAGGACCCAAAAACCGGCGCTGTTGCCATCCACTATGGCGCTATCAGTGGCCCTACGCAGCGATTTATGTTTCCGCACACACCCGAGCACGCTCAGCACAACCGCCTGCGTAACCCTCTCAACGCTGGGGTGCAGGAGATAGCCCCGCTTCATGGCAAGCGCGTGATGCGTGAAGTACAGTATCACCTCGGCCAGGGCCTCCGCTTTTATCTTATTGACGGCATTTTTGGCAGCGATGTCGCCACAAGCACGCCGTACCGCATCATTACAGATAACCCCACCCATGCCTACTTCGCGTCCATCGCGGCCATCCGTAAGTTCAACTACGTAGCCCAGCAGGAGATCATGCTGGTGAAGCGCGTCACGCAGTCACCGATTGACGAGTGGGGCTGGAGGAGACCAGGCGTGTTGGTCTATCACGCGCCGAGTTTCGACTTTGAAAAGCCTCGCATTGTGGAGGAATTTGGTGGTCCCCGTCCCTCTGACATGGGTCTTGCTAGCAGCAAGTTCGTGGCGGTCGAACCGTACAGCATTCCCATGAAAGCAATCATTGGTGGTGAGCCCAGCTGCGATACGCTGCTGGACACTACAGCCTTCCTCTGCGCTCGCTGGGGCTTCTACGCGGACGAACGGGGATTTTTGACCCTCCCTGGTGAATCCATCCTCGGTGGGGAAAACGAGCTCACGCTGGTGGTCTCTAGTAATGAGGCGGACTCGGACATGATGCGAGCCTCACCATACCTCTACGGCAGCCGGCACCACCGCATCGCCAACGGCATTGTGTCTCGCTGCTGGGATGTCACCTCCTTCCCCCTCAAGGCTGAACTTGCGACAAACGCAGCATCGGTTGCACTTAGCGAAAATGACGTCATCGAGACTGATCTCCATCGTGTGCAGAAGCCTCTGCCAGTGCGCATGGGGCTTCCTCAGGCGTACTCCCACCGCATGCGTGGGCTGCGTCACGTGAGCGGGTTCGGTTTCAAGTGGCCACACAACTACACGCGCGACGTGGTGAGTAAGGCGTACGCAGGCGGTCACCTGTTCAAGCAGCAGCAGAAGGATCTCCTGGCTGGGCACCTGCCTCGCCCTACACGCGCGAGAATTGAAGACGTCCACATTATCATTGTTGGAAACGAAAAGGACGCTGCAGAGGCTATAATGCGTGTTCTCAAGGACAAGTCCTTCTTGTATGCGGAGGAGCCCGCGCTGAAGGACGCCTTGATGGCGGCTCTTGAGAAGGCGAAGAGTGTCAAGGTGATACCCGAAGTGGCAGCGAGGCCCATCATTGAAAAACTTGCTAGGGAAGGGCATCAGTAAGAAGGGCGTCGAGAGAGGCTCCGTAGTACCCAGCCGAAAGGCTGGCAAAGTTTTTGTTTCTGCTTCTTTTTGTCGCTAGGATGTGCGTAGTCAGAAGAGAGAGAGAGCGAGTGAGTGGTTAGTTAGATAGTTTTAGTTATAGGGATGAAAAGGGTGGACCTTACTTCTTTGTTGGACCCTCCGACAGTTGATGGCACACACACGCACATATATATATATCCTGCGTCTCTTAGTGAGCCTTATAGATGGAAAGCTGTGAGAAAAAGGTGAGCGCATGTAATGGACGGAAAAGAAAAAAACAAAATTCACAAAGAAGAAGCCCATCCATTTAGTGCTTTGTTACACGAAGGGGGGAGGGGGGCATTTCCCCTCTTTTCTTTTCGCTTTTGTGTGCATGTGTGTGTGTGCGTGTGCGTCTGACTCACATCCTCCGCAGGTGGAGAGGCGCTTCCCATTTTCAATTGCAAAGAGAATTGAAATGTTTCTTGTAGACTGTTGGCATCCCACATGAAAGATATGTGGTTTCCTTTTTTGTTTGTTTGTTTGTTTGTTTGTTTTGGCAACTGTTGTTTTATTCCTCTGGAGCTGCGAGTACATAGTGGCGCATATGATACTATTTTCAAGAATACATGATGAGTTCTTTTAATATGTACTACTTATTTTTACTTTTTTTATTGTGGTTTTGGTAAAGTTGCCGCTCCTCCTCAAAAGAAGAAGAGGGGGATAAATACACTCACACTCTCATACGCAAACATTTTTTAAATATATATAAACTTCTGCCTTAGCTTCACATTTAAAGGGAGGAGGGAGAGAAAGAAAAGATAGATATGCCACCACGTCCACGCGAGCAGCAGGAGCAGCTGTCGGGTGGTAGGGTCCGCCGTGAGGGTACCTTCAGCGATAACGAGGGCAAACAGCCCAGTGGCGGTGCAGCACGCAGTGCTTCAAAGCGCTGGTCGTATGTACTTCAGGACCTCCCTGACCTGCTGAAGAAGACTCTTAACGATGTGAACAAGGGCTACGTGGCGCGTGTAGCTGCCGTTGCTGGCGTAACGATTGGACTTACAATGGTTGCCTACTATGGAGTTATCGTTCCCTCACAGGAGCCCAAGCCGCTGGCCAAGAGGTGGAGATACATCTCACCGCTTGTCCCCATCACCCTCATTGAGCGAAACAAAGAAGAAGGCAGCAACATGCACACGCTGCGCTTTGCACTTCCTCACAGCTACGACTACGCCGGTTATGAACCAGTGAGCTCGGTGCGAGTTGTGAGTGGCAAGCAGCACGGGCTGTCGTCCCTGCGGCGCTGGTACACACCCATCAGCCACCCGGATGAACGAGGGTACATTGAATTTGCAATAAAGGACTGTGACCCTGGCCGCATGTCGGCTCGATTACGGTATCTCGAGCCTGGTGACATCATCTATCTTGGCCGCTGGATGCGTGAGTTTCATTACCAGCGTAACTGTGGAGAACTTGGGCTGGTGTGCACCACCTCTGGCGCCTCCGTGGCGCTGCAGCTCATGAAAGTACTCGACAAGGATCCAACGGACACGACAAAACTGAAGGTGCTCTACTGTCACCGCACAGCTCAGGGCATACCATTCAAGAAGCGCTACTTTGATCCTTACATCCAGCGCAGTAGCGGGCGCATTAGTGTGGCATACAACGTGCAATCAATTAGCAAGCAGTCGAGCGATAGCGCACGAAGTGTCCATGTGCTCGAGGAGAACGTCTTTGTCGGCAACTTGGATCCTGACATCCTTAAGGCGACGATGCCGTCACCTGTGTGTCGCTATGCTTCTGCAACCACAGACTGCAAAAGTTCTGAGGCAGTAGCAGGCACACTAACATCAACTACTATGCCCTCTGTCGATGTCAGCAAAGAATGGCAAACTAGCAGTGTTGGTGGCAGCGATGCACAAGACCCTCTCAAGTCTCTCCAGCTGCAGCAGCTCTATAGACCCAGCATTCTTGTATGCGGACCGCAGTCTATGCTCGCCTACGTGTGCGGCCGTGTGAGTCCCATTAGCAATCGCACCTACTGGCAAGGCCCCATGCATCGCTATACAGGATTCTTGAAGGACATGGGGTACGAGCGAAAGCAGGTGTATAAGTTTGGCGTCTCTACACACTTTTTGGCAATGCATTAACTTCATTCTCAGCAAGCATTACTAATTAGTTTATTGCTATAATTATTATCTAAGAAGAAGTTGTTGATTGGTTTTCTGACTTTCTTTACATATTCTCTATCGTACCACTTTTTTTTATAAATAGAAAGATTTGAAAAAGCATGTATGATGAATAAATGTCTTTTCTTGATGTCTGTGTCCTTGCTACATTTGCTGTTTTGTGTTTGATTGGGGGGCCCATTCATTAACTCATTCCTGATGGATTTTTTTTTTGTATTTATCTTCACCTCTCTGTCACGTCTTCCTTTTTTTTTCTTTACAATTGTAGCATTTCTCATGCTCTGTATTTCTCTTCCAGTGGTGGGGGATGCGATGAGGTTTAACCCCCAGTAACAACGCACACGATACTGTCTTGAAAGAAGCCCACGCTTACTTTTCCCCTTAAGCATCTCATCCGCCGCCTTGGCAGCAGTGCACCGGCACGAACACACACACACTCTCTCTCTGTCGCACAGACCAACAATACGCGTGTCACACGGAACGAGACCAGTGAAGTAGAGGACAGTACCTCTTCCGCCACCACTACCACCACCACCGCAGCTACCACTAATGAGGGTGAATCTTGCCTTCTTGCGCAACGGCACAATCGTCACGGTCGCCACTGTGGATCAAGTCATCCAGGCCGGCACGCAGCTAGAGAGGATGATGCGTAGCTTGTATCGTAGCGGTGTACTGGATGCCCTCACTCATTTCCTAGAGTTGACCGTGGTGATGCCCTTCTCCGTCACGTTTGGAGAAGCTGCGGAGGCAGAAGAAACGATACAGTAGTGGATAGCGGAGGAAGAATCAGCACTGTTTGAAGCCGCTTATATGTGAGCAAGGAGTATTGAAGAGGAGAGAGTGTTGTTTCTTTATTTACTGCTATCATTTTGTTTGTTTGTTTTTCTTCTTCTCCTCAGTTCAGTAAAAGGAAAGGAATAGAGCCAGGTCAGAAGTGTCACTCACAAGGGATAATAATCAGGCATCCGTCATCTAATTTTAAGTAGAAAGAAAAAATGAATAAGGTATGGATTGTATTATTCTTTCTTTTTATGCTCAAATCTTTAAATGACAGAAAGGGGGGAAACCAAATTGAATGAATTTCTCTATAGAACTGGATTTTATATCTCGTTGTAGTACAAGTGTGTGTATGTGTTTAATGTTTGAAAAGTATATATTCATGTATTGATTGATGGCAATACTTTTATCACTTGTTTCTCTGTATTTTTCAATTTCTCTTTATGCATTCTAGCTTTGAATAGTGCATACTACTACTACTACTACTACTACTACTACTACTACACACGCACAGGTTCATTTTAAAAAAATAATTACATTTGCGTTTACGCATTTCCCATCAACATTGGGACTAAAAGCGGCACGGCACTTGGCTAGTCTTTTTGTTTGAAAAACAGTTCGTTTATATACACAGTTCATTGCACGCATATATACACATTTGCTTTTAAAAGGAGAGCAAGTGATTAGAAATACAACTCCATAAAACGCCGCTGAAAGCTCAACATCAAAACTAGCCCTTTTTTATTTCTCGACGGATATAAGAATAATGTCCTGTACTACTACCAGCAACACTGTGGCCTACGGGCTCCTTGACAACAGCGCTACCGCCATGAGCGTTGACATGTGCCCTACGGCGATAGACCTTTCCATGAGCTGCCCCTCTGTGGGTGACGCTACGCAGTCCCGCAGGTATGAAGAACTGCTTGCCGGTCTGACACATCAGGCCCTTCAACAGCAAGAAGAAATTGCTTGGCTGAAGCGTCAGCTCGAAGCAAGAGAAGTCACGGATGCGCAGAAGGTGAGTTGTTCTCTTCCAATCGAGGAGGAGCATGTGAGCAACAACATAGAGGCAGCGGAGCCCAATCGCCATAAAGATGAAGATCAAGAACCAACCGAAGATAGTGAGGAGAAGTTGAGGCATGTTGCCAATTGTGAGCACATCCTTCCTTCCACCAAGGCCACAGCAATAATTAATTACACTGTGTGCGCAGCGATGGAAAAATACTTACGAGAGGTGGACGAGCGTATTGGCAAGTGCATGGCGGACCGTGTTGCTCGTGTCACAACGAGCCATATCAAGCGCACTGTGGACAAGGCGCTGGGGGCAGAACTGAAGGAACGTGAGGAAGAAGTGAAAGAGCAGCAACAGCGGCAGAAGGTACTCATGCCTCACGCCGCTGTCAAGCCACCGGTGTTGCCCAAGATTCGCGATGCTGATATCACAGCGAAGTGCGCTGCTGCTGCTGTGTTGTCGAGTCAAACCGACCTGTACCTCACTGAAATCTCTGATGGTATCTCATCCATCAGCTACTGCGAGAGTGAAGACTCGTGTAGCTGCGAGAGCAGCAGCAGCAGCAGCACCCGCGTGAGCACATCTGAAGGCAGCACGGATGTCACCGTCCGACCGCCAAGCGTCAGCGTGCACACCGCCGCGCCTCACGCATCTGCACGTGCCAATGGTGCAAAAATAGACAGCGCGGGGGTGTACATGAGTGACGACTGTGGTAGTAGTCTATATGACAGCAGCTCCATGTCGGCTTACAGCGTTGATGAAATGTTCGTTTCTTCTGCCGCCGCTGCCGTTGAGGCCAAGAAGAAGGCACAAAACATTAAGAAAAGTGAAGAGGGGGGTAATGGTGGGCGGTCCGTCACGCCTTTGGGGCTCTCGTCTGGCCGCGATGCATCCAGTGCGTCTCAACATAGACCCACGACTCCGCCTAGTACTCTGCACAGTGTCTACACGACCTCAGAGTGGCCACGGCCGCGTCACACCACCGCTAACACCTCTGCCCTGCCCGCTGCCTCTTCTTTTTTCTCACAGAACAACAGCAGTGTACAGTGCGTCCGAGAGATGGGAGACAGCGCTATGCAGTATCTACTAGATACCTTCTCGAGCAGCACACACAATCATTCCAGTGAGGCTGCTGCTGCTGCTGCTGCTACCGCTGAGGCTTGCCATCTCCCTCGACACCTGAATGGCAGTGGCAGCAGCAGCAACATCATCATCATCAACAGGCACTCATGTCGTACTGGGGCGGTGGTCAACAACAGCAGCAGCAACTCTACTGACAGTGTCAGCGCTGATCTTGACCCTTTGATTGAACTTTTTGAGTCCGGCATACACTCTTCTTCATTCTCGTATTAGAGCCTTGAGTTGAAAGGGAAAACAAGAATGGTGAAAGAGGAACAAGAAGTCGGTGTTTGTCATACATAATGTACATGCATTTGCTCACTCCTCATATACGTACAAAGGGAAGGGGAGAGAGAGATGCATAAGTGATTCTTATCTGGAAGTTGTAAACTACGTTTATTCATAGAACGCCAACACGTGCATTATTGTTGGTTTACATAGAGAGAGAGAGAAATACTGTATGAAATATAAAAAGGCGCTATTTACGCACAATTGTTTCTTTTTTATTATTATTATTGTATTTGTCATTACCTTCACTGTACTTTTATATATACTTTTGAATTTGAGAAAAAAAAAAAAAACGTATGCCTGTGACATACTTACAGCTTTCACTATTGTATGGTCATATATAACTTGAAATTTTGTATCGGCGTGTAAGACATTTTGAGCTATATATTTTTTTGCTTCTTTTGTATTTCTACGTGTGTTTCTCCATGTTATATTACATACTTGTACTGATTAAACTTATTCACCTCTTTCTATTTTCTTTAAGTATCTGATTGACATCTTTGGAAGGGAATGCCAAGTCTACAGTTCCGCTCTAAAATAGGAGAAAGTAGTCATACGCAACAAAATGATGTTGTCAATGCTTCTACCGCCGCACAGACGGTGCTTAGTGTAGAGTTTCTTAGCAAAGTCAGAGACAAAGCCAGAGTGGCGGCAGAGGAACTCACGAGTGCGCAACGGCGGGCTCTACAAGACCGCCGCAGCGTCGCCGCCAAGGGCAGTCTTGCGCTAGCCGTCAGTCATTCACAGAAGATTGTGAAGCTCTTGGACTATGTGCGAGGACAGGTGGATCAGGAGAAACTTGCCAGTACCGCAACAGCAAGTAGAACCACCACTCCCGCTGCAACACCAGTACGTGGCGTACATGGGGGAAGAGCTGGCGGTGGTGCGCCTCTCTTCTCTTCTTCCTCTTCAGCCGCGAAGGCACTACAGGCGGCAATCGCACCAGAAGAAATAACGACAACCTCCTCTTCTCCTTCGCAAATGATAGCAATGATGGCAGAAATAGAGACTTCACGCGCAGCGCTACGTCGCGCGCTACCACGAGCAATCTGCACCTTGGAAGCATCTGGCGGTGCTGGTGGCGACGACGAGGAAAGCGCAGCAGCCAGCACTGCGGCCTCGCTCCGCCACCTCATGCGCACCCGAGCGCTTCTGTCAATGGAAATGAAGAAGGTGGAAACCGCAGTCCAGGAATTTGAGGGCAGCAGCGATGCACTCGGAGCACTCAACACGGCGTTGTTAGACGTGCATGGCACGATGGAAATGGCACAAAAGATGGTGAGGCAACTCTTGAAGGTACAGTCGCGCGATGATGTGTGCCTGCGTGTGTCGGTTGGTGTGTTTGTGCTCGTTGTGCTTTACATCATAGCGCAGAGAGTGTTTGGGTTCTTTCCAGTTACGGTATATGTCTCTCTCTGAAGGAACGAGTAGAGATACTCGCCGAATATGTGGAGATATCTCTCTCTCTTTCTCCTGTTATCTTGCTGTTGGATATTGTTGATTTCGGTCTCTCTAGGAGAGTTTGAGAGCCCTGTTTGTGCTTTATTGCTTTCAAAAATAGGGAGAGAACCGTGGGCTGTTTCGTAGAAGGAATGAAAAATAAAGGGAAGAAATGATAGGATGCACGCTTCCCATTCTTCTCATATTGTTTTTTTTTTTAAAACCATTCCTGCCACTACTTTTCACTTTTGTTTCTTTTTTTTTTTTTCGCAATCCTCACTTTATCTTTAGAATAATAAAAGTGCGCATACTGTGCTCTTCTGATTGCGTGCTTGAGAGAGAAAGAAAGAAAGAAAGAGAACCATCAAACGAGGGCTCTGCTGGGTACAACACACTCTAGTGGAAGGCCCTCTTCTCATTATTCTTCTTCGCAAAAGGGCTATCCAGTTGCACTATACATTCAACACTATTATTATTATTTTCTTTTGTATTATATATAATATTTGAACGTTGGAGAGGGAAAATATTTTGATAAACTAGCACCCTTGAATGAAGTCTCAAGGAAACAATGAGAAGGGCGACGCTGCCGTGGGCGGCACCTCCTCTAGCGGCAAGCCCTTCACATCTCCGCGCAGAGGTATCTATGAAGACTTCTCCTTCCGCTTTGCCTCCACATACGTCGCTGTTCCACCAACCCAAAATGCAGGCAACACCGGTGGTCACCAAGGCACCAACCTTGACGAGAGCACAACGAGCATGGCGAGCAGCAACCTTCAGTCTTCTCGAGGTGGACATGCACTGGCTGGGGCAGGCGGAGGGGCAGCAACCCCACGGCACACGCAGCAACAGCAGCATCAGACACCGCACGGTAACGGCTACTACGGCACCGCTAGCCACAAGGCGACAGCCTCTGCGCCGACTGCAGCGCCCGTCTCCTTCGATGGTGCTCTCAGCACGTCCACACTCAGCCACGACGAGCAGCCGCTTGGAGACGCAGATGCTGGACGCAACTTTAAGCGCCGGCAACGTCTGACCGCAGATAAGATGCTTGGCATTTCTCTGATGGGAATCGCGCAAGCGCAGAACCCCAACACAGCTCCTCTCTTTGCCGGATCCACAGAAAACAGCGGTGGCCTTAAGGCAGTCTCGCAGAGCACCTATCACCCCATCACTCGCCGCTTGCTGCCACCGTCTCTCGGGCTCGCAGCGGGCACTGAACTCATTGGCACTCAGTCCAATGTGTTCGCCATGACGGTGGAAGAGCGGAGCGCGCGTCTGCGCCGTGAGAAGGGAGAAAACACATTACTGTTTGACTGGTGGAATCAGCGTGAGAGTGTGAGGATGCATTTTAGAGAACGGGCCGCGATTGAGAAGGCAATCAGCGGACAGTTGCTAGATGCTGTGAGGGATCTGGTGGTGGGTGAGGAGGGCTACTGGATAGATGAGCTCTGCCATAGCCAAATCAAAGGCAGCGATGTGTGCGTGAATCCAAAGCTCAAGCCATACACCTCAGGTCCATCCTCTTCCTCCTTTGGCGGTGGTAACATGAGACGAAACCGGGGCACGGATATGATGTCGCAGTCGAACGGCATATCAGCAGTAGGGGCTACCACGCGAGGCGTGATCATCCCTATTAAAAACATGGAGATTCTCTTTCGAGCGCTGCGGCTGCTCATGCATGAGCGCGCGGGCGCGCTGCTGAGGTCGTATAAAGAAAGCGTCAGTACTATTGCAAACTCACAGGCAGAAGTCGCGGCGTTGAAGCAGCGTAACAGTGTAGGCAACCGCGAAGCGAGTGGGAAATCCTTCCATGCGCCGCCTGGCTCCCCTCTTGGGCTGATCCCCAGTCCGGGCAGTAGCTCCGCCGAAGATATGCAAGCAGAGCAGGCGAGAAAGCAGCGCGAGTGCTCTGAGGAGCTCCTCAACTCCCTCATCAATACACAGCAGGAGCTTGCGACGGAGATACGCACCGTCAGCAGACATAACGGCAATAATTTGACCACTGACGGCGCCGCACTTGTACCTTCGTGTATTGCATTACCCCCCGAGCGTGCTCTCTCGCCGGTCATTAGTATTGAGACTGCCACCTCTGTCGCACTCATGTGGAAGATTCTTGAGCAGGTGCGTACGGTCGTGCCTGGGGTGGACTTTGCTCTACAACTCCTCAGTCACTACATCATCCCGCACGTGTATGAGCACTACGCCGGGTTTGAGTCGACTTTGCCAAACATGGGCGGCCTCAGTGAGCAGATCGCTCAGCTAAGTGCCGTGCCACTGCGCGTGAACACAAGTCGCTGGGCACATGAAGCTGTCATGCAATGCAAGGAGGACACGCGTTATATGGAATACGCAATGAAGCGCTGGGCACTGCGTACGTGGCGCAGCAGCGTTGTGCTGCACCGCCGGCTGCTTGTGAAGGCGAACGCAGTGGGCAACTCGATGGCGCGGCTGCGGCGACGTCTGATGCTGCGCTCAGTGTTTGACGCGTGGAGATTTGAAGCCCGTGAGAGCTCCAATCATACCTACATGTCTCTCATTGAAGGGGACTACAGGGCGTTCATCAACGGCTCCAGTGTAACCCGTCAGGTGGAGGATTTTATGGCTCCTACGCAGACTACGACTATCCCCAACTTCGACCGTACAAAGTTTATCGCAACGAAGCTCGCGGAAACCGCACGGCACATTAAACCGCGTGCACCGGCACAGAACAAGCACAGATCATCCCCAATACCATCAAAGCCGACGACCACTTTTGTCTCCAAGGGAGGTATTCCGTTGCCCTCTGTTCAGAAGCCCTCAAACCAGCAACAGAACAGCACCCCCCGCAGCAGCGGCGAGCACGCCGGCAGTGAGAACGACAGACATAATAGTGAGCGTACCACCGCACATCCCTCGCTAGTTGAAGTAGATGCCGCCACCCTGCAACCCTCAGCACGCCATGTGTCTCATGGAGGAGAGCTGCAGAATAGCGAACTGCCACTGGAGCTGGTTTCCGTCTCTGTGTACTCTCCAGGCGATACTGTTCGAGTCCAGGACCAGAACGACTTTGAACTTCCCGCACTCTTCGCACCGGGTCACAGTCCGCCCGCGCAGCAGCAGCCTATCACGGATATATGTGGCGCTGACGAGATCGCCGCACTACGGGCGAGCGTCGATTCCCTCTGCAGTCGTCCTTCGAGTGAGCGCAGGCAGACAAGTCACTCGGGTATTCCCAGCTCTGCTGGCACCACATCGCAGCTTCGCCTGACCCGCCCGGGTGGACGGCCACGTACCTTCCTCAGGGGAGAGGAGCAGAACCGTGTAGGCGGAGGCAACGGTATACTACGCGCGAAGGCAGTTGGCACCTTCGAGGACATGCTTGCAAGACTGCGCGGAGCAGATGAGGTGTGCACGCACCTGCGAAGCGAACTTGCTATTCAGAGCAAGCTCATGAGTGCCATGGAGCTAGAGAAGCGCCAACTGCAAGAGCGCAACCGCCAGCTTGAAGCCGACCTTCTGCGTACTGTGAGCGAGAAGCTCCATTGCTTGAACGTGGTGCAGGAGAAGCAGTTTCAACTTGCAGAGAAGGATCGTCGCATCACTCAGCTCAAGTCACGCCTGCGTGCGCATCGCAACCGACCTTGGCAAAAAACAGTCCTTCGCGTCGTGGGAGAAATGTGTGGCGTGTCGACCGAGGCTGCTGAGGAGGCGGACGAGCAGCGCATTCACAAGGACCTCAAGTCCGACAGTGGCGAGCGTGCAGCGGCAAAGAAAGACGGCGACAGGGCACAGCGAGGCGGCTCCATCAACAAGGAAGAAGATGATGGCTTGGACGATGAAGACCACGTCGTCACAGCCCTCTTTGCTGCCCAGCAGGCCCGTGAGGCAGAAGAAGAGCGCCTGTTCGGTCAGCTTGCCCCCATTGTGCTGTCCTCTACCAACTCCCTTCCTGATGCCCTGGTGCTCCTGCAGGACTGGGGCAACAGCTGCCTCAACGATCTTCAATCCCTCGACGATCTCAAGGGCGGTGCCCTTTCTCTTAGGCTGGGTACATTTTCCGAGGAAGTACGCAATGGCGTGTTGCTGAGTCGTCTACTATTCTACCTTGCTCTCCCACGATACTTGCAGCGCACAGCCGTCAGCGATGAAGGGCACGCCGTATCCTCATACGTCAAGTTGAAGGTGGGTATCGAAGATGCGGGGAACAACAGCAGCACAAATGCTAATCACACTGCAACCAGTTTTGACAAGGCCGTCAACATGGCAGGGGAACCTTTGGCGAGCGATACTGCCATTGGAATAAACGCAAATGATTTTCCAGATAGGCGGCGGCAACTGCTGGAGAAACGCAATGTGCAGCTGGACGCGCCATACCCCACGTACGCGGAGTGCTTCGGCGATCTTCTCAACATGCGGCCCAGTGAACGCATGACGCTACTCTTGCAGTTCGCAACTGAGCTCGTGACTGGGGCAGACTACGTGACCAGTGACGCGCTGGAGATGCGCCGGCAGGCTGTTCACGAGGCCGTGTTTGACACTCTTGACCTTGAAGCTCCCACCCCTGCGGGTCGCATTGAGCTCCAAGAGATCATCGATCCTCACTCGCTCGCAATGGGCGAGAGGGCCTCAGTGGTGACGCTCATGGCGCTCCTGTACACACGCTTTGCGCATCCATTTAATCACAAGAGCCGCCAGAGCGCGGAGGTGGAGCGTGCGGCGGTTATCTACCTTCTGAGTGGTGGGCAATCATTTCGCCTGCAGCAGCAGCAGCAGCAGCAGCAGAGTGGCTTCAGCAAGCTCGCCATCCCGGACAGTGCTGTCAGCAACGAGGACAACAAAAGCAAGGGTTTCAGCGTTGGCGAGGCCTCTACTCAGGACGGTAGCAAGCGGCTGCTGACCACGACGGAGGAGGAGTTCATGGCCAAACTGGAAGACGACGACAAGAGCCCTTGGCAACTCTTCAAAGAGAGATGCCTACCAGTATTTGGCACTGCCGCTCATCCATTCCTTCTCCGAGGCAATTTCTGGCCAAGCGACGCGTTTGACTCCCCCTTTCTGGCGGATGTACTCGGTGAGCTCGGCATGGCGCTGAACCGCTCCTTGCAGCTGCACCGGTGGCACGTCACGCTCTCCTGCCTGGTGCCGGTGCTCACGTACTCTGGACTGTCGCGGGGCGTCTTCACAGGTCCGCGAGCATCCCCCACCGCACTGCGAGTTGGGCTGGAGCGCGAGGGCAACTGGGAGTTCCCGCTACACGCAGCATGTATAACTGCTCTCTTAAAGCTAAGGGCAGAAGCGATGCGGTATGCAGTTCGGAAAGGTTATCTTGCGCAGCAAGACGTGCTCATCGTGCCTTCGCAGTTACCCACTGACACTGGCATTCAGGTGAGCGAGGGCCTTCCTGTTGCCGCAGCGGCTTCTGCTGCTCTAGCAACTGGAGGGGTCATTGGTGGGCCTAACTCGAGTCATCTTACGACTAGCAAGCGCGGCAGTCTCGCTATTGCCGGTGTGGACGAAAGCGCGCCTGTAAACTCACTGTTCAGCGATGACTCTCTCATGTCCCGAGAAAGCTCCGCACTGCTGAGCGCTCTTGGCGCCGTGTCGAGCGACCTACTGAGCCTCTTCCTGAATCGCTCTGTCCTCTCTGCCGAGCTGGCACTGCCGACGCTTGACCTTGGTGGCTGGCGCTTGCTGTGCGCTGACTTGCGCCTTATCACATTGACCTTGGAGGAGGAAAAATCAATGCCGCTCGATATGGAGGTGGTCACGGAAATCTTCTTTGCGGCGGTATCAGCCCTCACGTATTACGATCAGGGTAGTTTTGTTGGAAGTGTTTTAGGAAGCAATACTGCGAGCAACGTGTATGGGACGGCAGCGGTAGCAACAGGCGCTATGGGGAGGCCTGGTGTTGGTGCCGGGGCAGGCCACACACGCATGAGTATGGGAGGTATCACAGATGCCATGTCTGGCTCCCTCCGGACTACCAAGGGGGATGAATTGTCAGGTGGGCCCAACGCGGTGGCGATGCCAACGATGGGAACTGCCATGACGTACCCCGTCTTCGCAGTTGCGATGGTGCTAGTGGCTGACGCCATGTATCCTCCGCCGAAGAGGCGGGGACGAAACCATGGATCAACTGGGACCGCCCGTCCCAATGGTAACCTCACTTTGCCTGGCAGCACCACCAGCTCTACACGGGGCTTCACAGATGACCACTGCTCCAGCAACGCCACAGGGGCGGCGGTGGCGAGTCCGCTTGGCCAGGCATTGCCTCATGCCCGCGATTCTGCAGGGGAGCTTTTCCACAAGACAAAGGACAGAAAGGGTTCCAACACCGGGAACCCAGACGTCTTGTGGAACCCTAACTCTAGCGGGGCACGTGCTCGAGATGCTGCTGCTGCCAACAACAACAACAACAACAATGAGGCAGGTGAGAGACGCGGCAGTGACGGGGACAGGACTTCGGAATCTAGTGCGCGCGGTGTAGACCCCTCCGAGGAGTTTGGTGATACTTTCATCGAGGGCGGCGGCGACAATAGCACTTCTGCACCGATTGACGAAGGGCTCGTGCGTGGCGGCCGCAATGTGCACAGCAACAGCAACGAGAAGATTGTGTGGTTAGCGGATGCTCTAAAGCGCCTCGTCTATGAGTATGTGGTGCCCTCCCCCGCTAGCACCATCAACGACAAGCCTCGCTCTGTCATCAAGCGCCTCACAATGGGAGTGGGCACACAGGAAGTGCTTGGTTGGTTCGGTCCATCCATCGTGGTGGTGTACAACGCGTACAGCAAGGACGTCTACGGCGCAGCGGGGATGGAGAAGGAGGACCTACTGAGGCTTCTGCGCGATGCGATGCTCACGAGCACGGAGATATCGCAGTTTTTGGTGTACGAACTCTTCCAGCACTGCTGCATTACACGCAAGGCTATCGAGGAGTTTGCCGGAGCGAAACGCCGCGAACTGGATGGAAAGCCGCGCGACTCGCAGAAGTCACGGAAGCCAGCCCCGCGCGCGGTGAGTATCATGGACCCACGCACCAACGTTGTCTCGTCTGGAAAGCGGAAGGATATTCAGGTACTGACGTTTGAAGGCTTTGTAGAGTTTCTTTGTGTGCTGTGCCACTTCAAGCAGCCGAATCCTCTTATCCCATTTGAGCAACGCCTTGGTTCCTTCTTGCGGCGCTCCGTGCTGAGACCACTCAGCCATAAGGTGGAAAATCTTTCTGCCGTGCTGAGTCGCGCGAAGCTTGCAAAGGAAATTCAAGATGAGGAAACGGAAGGCATTCAGAAAACGAGATAGAGGGAGAGTAGCGAGTCGCTCGTATTTCTTTCTCTTCTTTTGTGTATATATATGTGTGTGTGTGTGTGTACATGTATCTGCCAGAGTGTGCTAGCTGCGAGTTGGTTTCTATTTAGTACCTTTTTGTTATTATATCTCTTATGGAATTCTCCCCTCCCCCTCCCCTCCCTTGCCTTTCTGCTGCTGCATGGCGGTATGGTATCTATAAAGAAAGAAATAAATGGGAGAGAGTGAGAGGTGTTGTGTGAGCATATTGACATGTAAATACAAAGTTAATGACGTGTAATGTATAGAGTAGAGGCTTTTTTCAGCTATCTTATCCCCATTATCTGTTTATTCATTTATTTATGCATGTGCGTTCTCTCATGCTCATACAATTGAAAGTAGCGAACAATACAAATGTACATATATATAGATAACCGTGCAACGGGATCTTCTTACTTCCGTTGCACTGCCGATGACAGAAGGTGAATCTATTTGCAATCTCAAATGGCTCTAGTTCCCCCCCCCCCCTCCCCTCTTCTCTCTTCCTCTTATTCTTACTCTTATGTGTTGCTGCTGTCGTTAAGGAGCATGAAAGTATAGGTAGTGATTGCAGCATTTTAACTTGCATATATATTTATATATTAATATAGAATATTATTTATTTACTTATTTGTTATTTGTGCTCTTCTATTTAGCACGCTGACAAGTGCAGGGCAGTCATATCGTGACACACAGATAGAGGAAGACGAAGTGAAGGTACATACGTGCACACGTTGCTGAGAGGAAGTAAAGAAAGAAATAAAAAGCAAATATAGAAATCAAATAGTGGCTTTTGGCTTATTTCTTTTCTTTTTTTGCTTTTTTTTTGTCTCGTCAATTTTTAGAGATTCAATTTCAAAATGGTAGTTCTATCGCAACCACAGGCGGCAGGCCCAGCACGAGAGTGGCGCACCATCGCAAGTGAATTCAACTGCTTCTGTGTGCAGGAGTTTATAGATGCGGCCGCGATACGCACACAGCGCCTTACTCATCGGCTTCTCACCTCCAATCACGCCTCGATAGAAGCCGGGGGCAACCTGTCCCAGTCACCCTCCTCTTCCCCCTCGTCTACTGTCAATCGCGACACCTCGGGAACGACGACGGAGACCAACGACGCGTTTCGCGTTATCTACTCTATCGATCCCACTGACTTTTCTGCAGCGGAGGGCTCTTCTGAAGGCACGGAACGAACCGATTCATCTGGCAGCAGCAGCAGCAACAGCAAGAGCGGTGACGGCGGAAAGAGTGCTACGTCGAAGAGCATCTTGGCCACAGCACCCACGCTCAGTGAAATCCTTGCGGATTGGGGTCGCATTCTAGCTGCGTGGGCTGATGTGAAGCACATCACCGCACCATCCGCCTCCCCAATATCGACTAAAAGCTCTGGGCAGCTATCTGCATCTGCAGGTACAACCAATCCAACTGCAAGGTCCTCTGCGTCGCTGCCACGAATGCAGTGCGCGCTCACCCGCAAGGAATGGGACCCCGTGTACGAACACATCCAGCGGGCACGATCGTCCACCGCACAAGGAGCAGCAGCGGCAGGCGGAAGCGACGGCAGTAGTGGTGGTGGTGGTGGTGGTGGTAAGAAGAAAAATGTTCAGCTAAACGCGCAACTGTTAGCATCGGGAAACCCAGCTGCGATGGCGCCTGCAGCAGCCACTGCGGCAGTGGCCGACTCGCAGACCACCTCCTTTTTTCATCGGCGCCAGCTGTCAGCCAGCCTGCCGCCACGCTCTGCCGCACCGGCCAGTCTCACCGGACCGGCACCTGCGATCAGTCCTTTCACTTCCTCTAGTCTGCAGCCCGGAAATAGCAACATTCAGGGCGACAGAGCACGCGGCTGGGTAGGCAACAGGAGTAGTAGTCATACCATTGCAAGTGCTGGCACGGTGGCCCACTCGTCTGCCTCGCCTCCTGCGCGCCCAGCATCGCAACAATGTGATATGCTTTACTATAGCAGCGCTAGTGTGCAACCCCAGTGGCACTTTGCCTCCCCTCGTCTTGACGTGTACGAGGTACTCACACTGCGACTCTATGACTTGCTTACCTGGCGTGACCCTCAGCAGACGCTCTGCCTACTTCTCTTCTACTGGCTTGGCGGTCGCCTGTGCTACCAGAGCACGGCATGGCTACAAGGGTGGATGGTGGTGGTGGTGGCCACGCTTGCCATGGCTGCCCCGCTCACGGCTGCTCAGCTGCACCGATACGGCGGTGAAGGGGAAGGAGACGCGGATGAGGCAAAGTTGTGGGCTGTGCAACGGCTCTGCGGGAAGTGGCTCCTTCGGCCTCTGTGGGGTCGAGGGAAGCGTGTTAGCGCGACCACAGCAGGAAAGATCGCCGGCGGTGGTAGCACAACTGGAAGTTTCGCAATACGTGGTGGTAGCGGCGCCGCAGAAACAGAGGCGGGGGAAACGCAGTCGCTCCTTTCACTTCTTCTTAGCTTTTGTCAGACACGCTTATTTGCGTTGGGTGTGTGCCCGTTCCTCCTCAACGCCATTCTAGCTCTGCTTTTTCCTCCCAACGTTTTGAACGACGCCAACGGGGCCTTCCATCTCACAGCGACGATGGGGCACCTCATTGGTGTCTGGCTTGCCCCCGCGCTTGCCCTTGCTGTTATCGCTCTTGGCGTGCGTGCAGTGCTTGCATCGGAGCAAACCCGTCTCTCCGCAATGCTTGGCTTTGCTGACCGAACGCACACACTTGTCGTGATGGCAGTGCGGCAGCAGCTGTGGCAGCTGGCTCACCCGCACCTGCACGATGAGCACTACCGATACACCAGCCCCTCACTCACAGAGGCCGAGATACGCCTTGAAGAGCATTTGACCAATTATGGCGCACCGTTTGCCAGCACACTGGTACAGCCGCTGCGTCTCTGGAATAGCGCCACTGAGGCATGGGGGAAGAAGTGGGTGAGGGATGGACTTACCTGCGAGGCGCTATACAGTCCAAGTGGTAACACCATCATTGGCGCTCGCTACACAATCAACGTCCCAAATGCCAACATCGGCACGCTACAAGCCATTCTTCTTGACGGCTCCAGCATGCAAGGCGGAGGTAGTGAACTGAGTACGCTAGCCTTTCAGTGGAACCCATCAGTGCGGCAGCGCACGGTGCTCCGTCACTTGGATCATAACCTGCGCATCGTGCGAACACGTCTCAGTACGCTCGAGTGGGGCTGCGAGCCTGTGGAAGCGATTCAATTTGAGTGCCCTGCTGCGGTGCTGACGGCTGAGCAACAAGCCGCGCTGCGCATTCGATTCCCTGTCGCTGCAACTGCTGGTGTTGTGGGCCAGGGTTCGCGGAGTGGAACTGGTGGTGACATGATGCGACCGTCGTCGCTGCGGGTGATGGTGCAAGCAGCAGTGCCACTTCCAGAGGAGCTGGACAGTGAGCATGTCACCGGGGTGCAGGGCAGCTTGACTAGCGCTGCTGCTGAGGACACAGAAGGCGCCATGTACACACTTGACGAGGACATCACCCACAGGAAAGAAGAGGACAGGGAGGATAACGATTTTGTCACCTATGAGCGCGTTAAGCTGACTAGCTGCATTATTGGCATTGAAGAGGAAGATGGCTCTCTCACTCTTGGCTTTGTGTTTACAACGCCTGACATTGACAAGATATGCGGCCCGCAGTGGACAGACGTGATGTTGGTGGAGAAGGGCAACAAAGTCAGAACGATCGCGGGGTGGCTGCGCGAGTTTGGACCCCAGCAGGACACAGTGGCGGTATACCGAAACGAGAAGGGATTTCAGCCCCTCCTAGAACGCGAGGATCGCACCAATAAGCCATCTAGCAAGCCGCAAACGAAGAAAGTGCAATCGGTCAGCGCCGCTGCCGCTATCACGACGGAGGAGAGCGAGGAAGAGAGCAAGTCGCCGGTAGCGAAGACGCTGAAGCGCGGCCCATCGATGCTGCGGGATGCGCAGACGCCATCCATTTGTCGTCGCTTTATTGCCGATCTGCTGGCGCGTCGGTCGTGGAAGCGTGAAGTTGTCGAGAATCTGAATCCCGCTAGAAGCCTGCGGAATGTGCGTCTCTTCACTGCATCAGTGGAAGGTTCCAAGGCTAAGGTCCTGAAGATGGAGCTCTTTGTGCCTCACGCCACGCTTTCCGTCGCGGTTGCCGCTGTTCAAACCGAGGCCTTCCTGCCACTGGCTGGGTCGACTGTGGGCTATTCTACCGCTGTTGGAGCGGTGCATGCAGTGGAGGTGATGGTGAAGGGGCAAAGCAGGCGGGAGCAGCGAGCGGTCATGGAAAGCCAGAGTATCGCAGCAGAGCTCGAGAACTCAGAGGCGGCGGAGGACGCGGCGGTCCTTGTCAGCGCCTCTAGCGTCGCCAATCGAGCTTTTGCCCTCATTGCGAAGGAACGGCGTGGTGGTCACACTCTGCGGCACACCATCTACACCGCGCCGTCGCTTACCATGAAGCCCCGCGATACGCTTCTCCGCGCCACCCCAGGTCTTTGTCTCACAGCCAAGGACGCTGTGCAGCTGCTGCTTACCCAAGAAGAATTGTCTCAAGTGCCCGCATTGAAGGACCTTCCTGAGGAGTCGCTCGTGTACATACGGTGCGCGGAGGACGCAAGCGATGTCCTCCCGACGCTTCCGCACTTCTCTCGTGTACGGATGCCGCTCTGCGGACTGATCTGCTGGGAGGTGCCATCGGGTGCCAGCGACTGGGCCAGCGAGGGCGAGGAGAGCGAGGCTGGGGTGGTGATCACGATCTGCGTTGCTTCGGACCCGGACGGGTGGTCGCATGCGCGCTGGGTGGATAAGGCGATGAAAGAACAGCTGCAGGGGTGTGAACAGCTCCTGCACAAGATACAAGTGTATATGGATGAGAGGGGGAGGGGGAGAGGAGCGCAGAATGCATCAGCGTAAGTGGTCGCACGTCACTGTAGAGCGTGCGTGTGTATGTATGTATGTATGTGTGTGGTGGAAGAGAAGAGGATAAGGGAAGGCTGAGGAGGTAGGTCTAAGAGTGCGGTCTACGAGGTGGTGCACTGTTCTGCGTCTTTTATGTGGTTGTTTATTTTCGCTTAAAGGGAAAAAATGTGAATATATAAATGTTTCTCTGCTATGTGAATGGCTGCTTGCAAGCATATATATATTGTTTGGCATATGCGTTTTTCTTTGGTTACTGATGTTTTCTATGTACATGTATGTCCTTCTTCATTTATCTTCTCGTTCAATTTTTTTACAGAAACCTTCACATAGGTGCTCTCCTCCCCTTCCTGTTTCTTTCCTTCCTAGATTTATATAAGAAGGGGGGTGTTGAGAGAGAACGGCACAGAGTGTTTAAACACTTTTGCCATATATTTACACACAAAAATAGTGCGAAGCAGCAGCTCCTTCGTCAGTCACGCTCACAACCAGTTCTTTAGATTTGAGTAGGGAAACTGGGGGACAAGTGGGATCAGACGTTCAATGGCGTGCTAGACGTTCCACTTGTCGTATCACTTTTAGTAGTACTTACTTGGCAACCGCCACGGTGCAATATACATATCACGTCTCCTGGGAACCCCTATTGATATTCTCCTGTCTCGTGCGCACAAGCGCGGGGTGGCAGCGCGTGCTGGCTTGCTGGAGCCAGCGACAGAGACAGCAGCACGCAACAGAGTAACTGAAGAAGAAGGAATATAGATAGCACAAGGGGCCATTGTTTCTCTGATAGGGAAAGGAAGGCAGATAGAGAGAGAGAGAGAGAGAGATAGAAGGAGGTGGCGCCGCTGTGGGGTTTGTCACGCATAGCGCACCACAGTGAAACGTTAAAGGTGAAAAGGTAAAGTGAGTGGAGAAGGAGGTTTGCGTAAAACACAAAGCAGCGCTTTCCAGATTTTCCTCAAGCTTTCTTTATATAGTTGCCTTTTTTTTCTATCTTACATTAATTTTATTTATTTATTTATTTATTTGTTGCAACGAATTGATTTCGCTTGAGTTCACAAATATTTGTGTGGCAAGTGAACATTGTTTTTTCTTTGTTTTGTTTCATAGAACAGCATATACACGTTTATTAAATTATATATATATATATTACGTGCTTAAGAGAGAGAGGGGGGTATAGAGCAAGCGTACGTTGTGGTTGTGGGTACTGTTTGAGATTTATCAAAGCGTACACACTATTTTTTGTGAAGTAAATCCTTGTAAGCAAAAAGTGGTACACACACACGCACACGCACACGTTTTGTGCTTGCCACTACGAGTGCATTGCTTGAGCTTATGGGCGTTCTTCAACGAGCCTTAGCGCGATACCTACTAGAGTGCAGCCAGTGCGGTACAGTGCCTGCTCCTGCAAGGCCACTGCCGATTCCGCTCTCGATCACCCGCCTTAGTCTTTCTTTTTCCTTGTCTTCTCATTCTTTTCTCCCCCTTGAATACACTTCCTCATCGTCCTCATCCTCCGCCGTGGCACTGAGAGCGGATTCCTTGCGTAGGCCTGGGGCTCGCCCTTCACGTGGCCTATGCGCTTCCTTCTCCATACACAGAGCGACAAAACCTTCGTGCTACAACTTTCGTTCTTGGAAAAGGACCACCACCACCACCAACAACACCATTGCCGCTGCTGCTGGTGTGCTCATCGACAATACGCGGCAGTGTAGCTCCTTCTCTCTTCCGCTGGAGAGTGGGGGTGGTGATAGCGAGGCCGTGCAGGGCTCCAGTCCCTGCGCGCAGGAGGAAGTGGCATCTCCGTCATGCTCCACATCGCTCTTAAAAGAGGTGCTAGAGCGGAGACAGCACGTCCCTGTTCCGCAGTGGGCTCGCAAGGCTAAAATTAGACTCAAGAAGGCTGAGGCGGAAGATGAAGCGCTAGAAGGAGCTGGAGAAGACAGGCGTAGGATCGAAGAGGAGCACAGGCATGATGGCGCGAGAAGTGAGGAAGCCAGAGGAGGAGGAGAAGAACGAGTAGCTGTACTGCACGAGAAGAGAGGTGTGGAAGAATCACCGGAGGAGCCGTACGTACCTCTACTCGTTCGTTTACAAAGGAAAAAGATGTCACTTGGAGAAGTGACGAAAGTGGCCACAAAGTTTGACAATATTGAAGTCGAGGAGGTGAAGGAGCCTGTTGGTGTAAACACAGAAGAAGCGGATAGCAGAGAAGAAGAAGAAGACGGCCTCAGTCCTGCAACTTCTAGAGAAAATGACACCGTTGGCGACGAAGCCGACGCTGGCGTAGTCAACGCTGAAGAAGAAGAAAAAGAAGAAGAAGAGGCCTTGCAAGAGGTATCATCAGAGGACGGCGCGACCATCCGTGTCTCTGCTTCACTGTCTGCTCTTTTCAGAAGCACCAAGAAACTCATCCTGGACCCGGTCCAGTGGCTTGCGCAAGCGGAGAGCGCACCGCTGATGGATGAAGAGACGCTCCGTAATCATATCTCCTCAAGCGCGTTTGGCGCCAAGCTGTACACGGAGCATTTGGCAGAAGAGGTGGAAGAAGCCAACAGTGCAGCCACAGCAATGATGCTGAATGAGGTGGCTGCAGAGGAAGACGAGGTATGCGAGGCACACAGCGGAGCGCATGATCGCTCATCAGTGGCAGCAATTGGCGCAGCTGGTGCGGCAATGATGTCCCCTTCAATGATGAATGAAGAAGATATGGAGCCCCTCACATTACCATCCTCGTCATCGCCGCCTAAAAAAAATGAAAATGAAGAAGAAGAAGAGGAGGAAACCACAGCGAAAGCCAGCGGGGCACCACGACTGCCGCGAAGACCCAGCGGAAAGCTTCCAGTGAGTGGCACCGACACACTCATCTACAACGTCTTCACACGGCGTGTGGCGGTGGCTAGCTCGAGCAATATTAAATCGCTCCATCTCCTTGGTATCTCTGTGGATGAGGTCTCCCGCGAGCTTCGCATCAACAACCCTGACTCTCTCGTGCTCCTTGCGCAGGAGCTGAGGGCGAAGCGTTACTCTTGGCCAGCACGCTGGTCTCGCGGGGTTCTCTTTAAGCAGGTGGAGCACATTCTGTGTGATGACAAGGTGGACGATCCCGTGGCGAAAGTGAAGGCGCTTCTCGAGGCACACTACAGTCGAGTGAAGGGCAGACACAGTACCGGCGTCATCACCGCATCCACCGCGGCGGCTGAAGCCGATGGAAGTGAGCAGCAGCAGCAGATGTCGCCGAAAGTGGCGGAAGCCACCGATGACACCCTCTTCTCTCTTGCCGACCTCAACGCGGAGCAGCAGGAGGTTGTGCACTTTGCTCTTCGAGGATACAACACTTACATTGGTGGTGGCGCGGGGACCGGCAAGTCGGTGCTGTTGCGCGTGCTCAAGCAGCAGCTCATGAAGGAAGGGTTGTCGGTTGCGGTGACCGGCACGACTGGCATTGCTGGATGCCACATTGGTGGCTGCACACTTCACCACTGCTTCGGGATCAACATTCTCGGTGAGTTCACGCGCCGCAAGGAGCTCTCCGCGTATGATGTCATCATCATCGATGAGGTCTCCATGCTTTCACGCGAGCTGCTTGAGTCACTTGAGCGCCACCTGCGACGCGCCAACGGAGTGGACTTACCTTTTGGAGGAGTGCAGGTCATATTGTGTGGAGATTTCATGCAACTTGGCGCCATCGCGTCTGAGCCGCTCGTTGCCTCGCAAGTGTTTCGCAGCAACTTCGCCATGTTCAAGCTCACCACTGTTGTTCGCCACAACACTGACGCACGCTTTGCGGATCAGCTCCAGATGCTGCGTCGAGGGCAAGTGCCAGCAAACCTGCAAGACACTGTTCAGTTTTTGACGACTGAGGGACTTGTGCTGGCCAAACAGCAGGCGAAGGCGTTGCGTGAGCGACAGCAAGAGCAGTTGAAGGTCATCCTCCATGGTGCTGGGGCGTCACAGCAGCAGCTAGACGGTGAAACGCAGAACAATAATAGTGATAGCCAGATGATATCAGATGAAATGGCAAGAGAGCAAGAGAGGGCCTCATCCACTGACATTGTGTCCCCTTTTTGTCTTCCTTCTCTAAAGGGAGCAGCAGCAATGGCGGAGAATACCACGGGTATAACAGCAGCGGACGCGTACATTGAAGGAGCGGTGAACCTTCTTCCAACTAATAAACAAGTCGATGAAACGAACCAGCGGGAGCTGGCGAAGTTGTCTGGCGATGCCTCTACCTTCCCAGCGCAGCTGCTCTCACCAGTACTCATGGGGAGCTGGTCCCCTACGTACGTGTTACGCATGATGGAGCCTAGCAAGGTGAACACACGCAGGCTGTCGCTTGAGCTGGAGCACTTTGTGACCTCTTTCTTTTCACGAAAGAGAGCCGGTGATTCTTCTTCTGAGGCGGAAGCTGCATCGTCCTCCGCGTCCTCGGCGTGGTGGGCCTCGTCCGTGGTACTGGGAAGCAAGAATATTGCTCTCTACCCACTCTTCGTGGACGCTCTCGCATTCCGCGTGCGGGTGCCGGCCGAGTTTGATGAAGCCACCGCCAGTACATTTCTGGTACACTTAAATGGGCTCAATGACTTCCTCGAGGCTGCGCAGTTGGGGGTCTGCGTGCGGGATACGATCCTGAGTGCAGAAGGGCTGCAGTCAGAGTCGGACGAGTTCGCTCTGGAGACGTACGCTGCGCACTCCCCAATGGCGCGGCCGATCACCTTGAAGGTTGGAGCTCGCGTAATGCTCAGAGTCAACCTCGCTCCAGGACTCGTGAATGGTAGTCTCGGTACTGTTGTCGGGTTTCGGCGCTTGACCATGGATAACCTACCACGGTACATCATGGGGAACGCACAGCGTGAGGAGAGTGTGCGGAGCTACATGGACTTTCTCACTTACGAGCATGGCTTCCAAACGCCGCTAGTGCCGGAGGTCGACTTTGGTGGCGGACGAGTTGAGATGGTACCCCCCAGCACATTCTACGTTGGGGGTCTCTCTAACACACATCACTACAGTCTTGGTATCGTTGCGCTGCCTCTCTCGCTCGCGTACGCGTTCACCGTGCACAAGGTGCAGGGTCTGACGCTGGTGGGCCGTGTGCATCTGGAACTGTCCCGCATGTGGCCCTGCGAGCATCTGCTCTACGTTGCCATGAGCCGCGTGCGAAACCCTGAGCAGTTGAGTATCTCTAACTTCAGCAGCAAGTTGGTGTGTGTCGCCTCTGACTGCTTGCTTTATGATGACAGCTTGCCGAATGTGTGGAAGGTGAAGGTGCTGCCACATTTTATTCCTGCGACGTGGAAGCGATCTCCAGAGCGGCGCAAGCGAGTCCTGCGCAAGAAACAAGTAGAGGCGTGGCAACGTAAGAAGAAGGAGGCACTAAAGCAGCAAGAGCGGCGCAGCGCGGCGGCAATGGACGCGGAAATACGCCATCTGCAGGAGCAGCACTTGAAGTTGCTTCGCCTCGTGCAGTCAGAAGGGGTGAAGAAAAGTCCGTAATTGCGTTACTACATTGAATGTTGTTGTTGCTGCTTATTGCTTTTTATTGTGATCTCGAAAAGTTCTGGATGGGGCTGAATAGTCTTTCTTTCTTATATATATATATATATATATATGTATATATATATATATCCTTTGCTGGCCTGTTGCGAGGTCGGCTTTTTGCATTGTGGCTTGGCAGTGAAGAGAGGAGAGGGAGTGGAAGCCTGGAGCCTTTCACACACTAGCGAGGCAGTGGAAGTATGCGAAGAGTTCGACTTTAATGTGGAGGGGAGGAGGGAGGGGGGGGAAGAGAAATGTTCTATCAGTTTTCATTGCATTTCAAGATTTATTACATTGCTCTTCTTTCTTTCGTCTGTCTGTGTGTGCTTGTGTGAAAGCGCCTCTGATGCCACCCCCCTCTCCCCCCGCCCCTTCGCATGTGCTTATTTTCATTTTCTGTTTTTGAATATTTAAGGGGAAAAAAAGTCTAACCGCTAATGTCGCCACTGCTTTCTTTCTCCGAAGAGTGCATAGTGCATACGATGGAGCACACAGAATGTCTATTATGCTATACATACATATCCCCTTTTTCTCCATACCTTCTTCTTAAACTATTTTTTTGAAGCTATATATATATACATAGATAGACAGGGTGTGAACACACGCTGCAGCTTATAGGTTCTTCCGTCAGTGAAGTGGCTCTCATTCCTCCCTCCGCCCCTTCTTCTTTCACATCTTTTTTTTTCTCTTTTATTTTGCCAACATAGATACACACAATTTTATCAAACTCAACAGTGGTTTTTTTTTTTTTTGGCAACTGAAGGAGAGAAATAGGAACAAAGAAAAGGGAGACCTTTGACCCGCACTTGCACGCATACAATACACGTTATAGCAAGACGAAGATCAGTAGTTGAGAAGAGAAAAAAAAGATACGCTACATTGCTCTCTTTCTCTCTTGATCTCATAAAAAAAAAAAAAAAAGAGTGCATTTTTTTTTCTTGCATTTACGTGTTGATCTTTTTTATTTTTTTTTAGACTTTCTCACTTACTTACTCACTCACTCACTCACAAGGCATTTTACACGCTCCTACACAAGCAGAGAGAGAGAGAAGAGAGAGAGAGATAGTCTTTTTAGTTAAGTGCCACATATACATAGCTGCTTAGCACAAAGTACACACACTGAAAAAAAAAAATCTCCCCTTCCCTCTTTCCCCCTCCCCCCCCCCACTGTAGCTAGTTTTTTTTTTCCCCCCTATCTCACCTTTTTTTTTTTTCAAAAATCTGTATTTCCTTTTTTTTTCCTTTTTTTGTTTTCACACGCACACCAATCAGTGTTTTTTTGGGGGGGTAGAAGACTGCAAGTACGCTAAAAGGTGGTACTCTTTCTCTCAGTATAATTTTACATACTGGCGTATAAAAATAGAAGCAGATTCTTTTTCTTCCCCCTCAAATTGACTGGCATAGACACTTTCACCTATCTTTTATTTATTTTGTTGATTGACTGATTATTTCGATTAATATTTTTTTGTATATTTATTGTTATTAGTCAAGATCGAAGTGTGGTGGTGACGAAAAGAAAAAGATATCATTCAGTGCAACGGGATCAGGTCATTACAGGTATATATATTTGTACACGTTCGCACGTAGAAAAAAGAAAAGGAAAACCGAATTATGTTGCGTTGTGCTGGAGCGAGCGCCATGCGCCAGCTGGCATGCCGCATCCCTGTCTCTCCTCTATCCTGCGCTGTCCCCTCAATCGCCTCTCCGCTTGCTAGCGCAGCAGTAGCGGCCAGTGCCAGCGGCGCCTCTGCGTGGACTCATCAGTGCCGCTTCCAGTCTACTACCGCGGGCACCGGCAGGACGCGTCGAAGGAAGCACGCCGCCAGCGAGGCAGCAATGAAAAAACTCGAACCTGACGTGATGCCGGCTCCACACCCCATTGTGGCGGAGGCAGCGCCTGAAGCACCGTCTTCACCTAAGCGCAAGAGGGTAAGCAAGTCCTCAGCGATACAGCCTCCGGTGCCACAAGTACCTGAGGCAGGGTCTGAAGCAGCTGTGGCACTCAGCAAGGCTGCCACCGCGGCAGACGCGGCAGCCATACTGGGGGCATTATCTGAGTCCCAGTTATCGCACCAGCAGCAGCAGCCTGAGGAGAGTACGATGGTGAAGAAGAGGCCTGAAAGGGCCCGCAAGACTGCTGCCCAGAAGGAAGAGGCCACAAGCGAGCATAGCAACACAAACATCGATGATAATACAGGAGTAGCGACAACAGCCGCAGCAGCTGCTGTTACTGCATCTGTAAAATCGAATGAAAGCGAGCTGGACTTTTCCAGCGGGGATGCCTTCTTCGCTAGCCTCAATATGTTAGAGAGCGCCCCTGGGCAGAAGCCACGTGGCATCCAAGAAAGCACCCTTATCTATAACCCTCTCAATGGTCGCATGACGAGCGAGAGCTCTTACTCCGTGACGTGTCTGCGCACCATCGGCTTTGGTGTGAACCCGCAGAGACAGCTGTATCTCGAGAACCCTGAAGCCTTCAACGCGCTGGCGCACCGTGTTCGCTCTGGTGCAACGTCGCTGTCGGAGCGCTGGCCTGTTACGGTTACTCGCACCCTCAACGCCGTCCTCGGCAACACCAACATTGCTGACCCCGCCGAAGCTATTCAGCAGATGATGCGCATCAAGCTCAATAGCATCATGCGCAGCCGCTACGCGTCTGTCGTGAATGCGGCTGACAACAACGACCCCAACAAGGCTGAGGTGAGCAGTAGTAGTGTTAGCTTCATGGATGAACTCTCCGACCCTAGCAAGTCCATTGAACTCAATGAAGAGCAGGAGCGTGTGATCCAAATGGCTCTGCGCGGACACCACATGTACATCGGCGGAAGTGCCGGCACCGGTAAGACTGTCTTACTGCGTGTGCTGAGCAGGAGGCTGCAGGCACACCGCCTCCGTGTTGCGATGACAGCGACAACTGGCGTGGCAGGATGCCATATTGGTGGGTCTACCTTTCATCACGCTATTGGAGTCTCCTCTCGTGGGGAGTTTCTGCGCCGTAGCACCATCCTTGACTATGATGTGATCATCATTGATGAGGTCTCCATGTTCCCATTACGTCTTTTCGAGGACTTTGACCGCGTCCTGCGTGAGGAGGCCGGCACCCCGGACTTACCCTTCGGTGGCGTGCAGATCATTTTGTGTGGTGACTTTCTTCAGCTTGGCTGCATCAACGAGGACTCTGTCATTGGCTCTGCGCTCTTCCAGAAAAACTTTGTGAAGCTGCGCCTCGAGACGCAAGTGCGACAGTCCGCTTATCCAAAGTTTGCCGCTGACCTTCAAAAGATGCGTCTGGGTATTGTACCGAGCGACCTCACAAAGACGGTACAGCAGCTGCCGCCTGGCACGATGGTGGAGTCCGCTGTCAACCTACTCCCCACCAACAAGGAGGTGCACGCCGCTAACGAGAAGGAGATGGAGAGGCTGGAGGGGGAGCCTTTGACGCTGGTGCCGGAGACTGGTATCACCGCTCTCACCTGCGAGACCACCGCCACCTTGCTGCTGCGCACCAGCGCGGACTTCAATGAAGGCGAGTTTTCACGCCATGTGCGGTCGCTGCTGCAGGCAACGCTTGACCTGCCGCGCTCTTCTCTGCTCTCACTGTACAAGATCTACGAGGATGGGCACGCGATGCGTGTGATGTTGCCTCCCGGTGAGAGCGTCGCTTGGCGTGAGGCGATGCGAGAGCGCTTTCTCGAGGTGGCAAGCCTTATCAACGACCTCAATCTTGGCGCCGTTGTGACGGAAATTGTCCCCAGCGGCGATGGCCTGCACACGCCTGAGAGTGAGGAGTACCTGCAGAAGCTCATGACCAAGCACCCTATCGCGCAGCCTCTCACCTTCAAGAAGGGCTGCCGTGTGCTCCTTCGTGCCAACCTCAGCTCCAACCTAGTGAACGGTAGCATCGGCACTGTTGTAGACTTTGCCGAGTGCAAGCCAGAGAGCTTCCCCGACTATCTTAGAAATGAAAACGTAGACAGTTGCATCGAGCGCTACCGCGTCTTTTGCTTCACGGAGTGCGGCATGCCCATCCCTTTCGTCCCTGTAGTCAAGTTCCACACCGGCGAAACCATCGCTGTACCACCGTGGGAGTTTGTCGTTGGAGGAAACGCCAATACGCACTACTACTCCCTTTCTAGTGTTGCGCTGCCTCTCTCGCTTGCGTACGCCTTCACCGTGCACAAGGTGCAGGGTCTGACGCTGGTGGGCCGTGTGCATCTGGAACTGTCCCGCATGTGGCCCTGCGAGCATCTGCTCTACGTTGCCATGAGCCGCGTGCGAAACCCTGAACAGTTGAGTATGTCAAGCTTTGCGCCTGGCATGGTCGTTGCGGATGAGTCCTGTGTGCGCTTCGACAAAAATCTCAAGGAAGCTCACGTCATTACCAATGAGGAGCTCATGACGTATCCTGTGTCGTCCTGGAAGCGGTGCAACGACACAATTTTCCATCTGCGCCGCCGCGGGTCCTCGCTGCGACGTCTTCTGGAGGACGCGACGCTCAACGGAGGTAGCAGTAGCAACGGCATTGCGCGTAGAGCATCACAGATGCAACCGTTACTTGGGTCCTCGTTAGAGAACCAGCAACAAACTGTGGTGACTGAGCAGGGGCAGGAGGCGTTGGCGTCAGCGGCCATAAAGAATGACCACAGTCTAGGCAGTCCCCTTTCTGGTGTTGCGGGTGGTCTTGACCTCGGTGTGCAGCACCTTGTTGGCATTGAGCAGTCTGTTCTAGTGGCACGGCGCATGCGGAAGTTGGTCAAGCACGTAGAGCGCGTTGCGAAGCTGAGCGAGGCGCGGCAGAAAGCAAAGGCAAAGGTCGCGGCAGCAGCGGTTGTGGCTGTGACGGGAACAAGCGGAGGCAATGGTGGGGCAGCTGCAGAAGCAGCGCTGGTGGTGAAGGTCGCGGGGGACGATGACATAGTACTCAGCGAGGAGCACTCCTTCTAAAGTGGAGGCGTTATATCGCCTGTGTGTGCGTATATATGTGCGTGTGAAGGAAGGGAGTGTTCGTTCTCTGTGCATATGTGTGTTGCTTCCGCGTCTGCTGACCCCTCATGCCACCTTCCCCCCACCCCCCGCCGTACTTTTCTTTTCCTTTGTCTCTCTGACGAAGGCGTGCTCAGTGCCTCGTATCTGCTCAGGAGTCGCAGGAGCTTATCTACACCACATTATCACCGTTACTTATAGATTCACTTTTGTGTTTTGTATGTGAGAGAAGAAAGAAAAAGAAAAAAAATGTGTGTATGAAGAAAGAATACGTAATGCATAGTTGCTTTTGCTATAGAGGGAAAGCATGAAATGGCGAAAAAGCGAAGGACCCAAGATGCATTACATAGAGAATGAATGAAGAGGTAGAGAAGGGAGACTCACGAAGAACTGATGCTAAATATGGGTTGTATCAGGCCAGATTTGGTGTGTATGCGTGTACATCAAGGCATAGAGAGAGAAAGAGAGAAGTAACGGGAAGGCCACTCACCATATGCATATGTAGCAAGCACATTTTCTCGTGTATCTCCTTCTCCTCCTCCTCCTCCTCTTTCTTCTTCTTCCTTCATTTGTTTCTCTTCTCAACACTACACTCCCCTTCCCTCCCTCTCTTGCGTCTTTCACTGCTCCTTGAGGAATCATGTGTACGTACGCCTACTGTGATGCCAATATATATGTATTCCCAACCCTTCACTTTTGTGTGTATGTATGTGTGCGAAAGTACTAGAACTGGCACACATCTCTTCACTATATTAATTAATTTATTTATTTATTTTATTTATTTTGTAGCGAGGTGGTTCACGCTGTATTCGTCGTTGTATTCTCTTCTTTCTCACCTCTCATTGTCGCCTTACTCTCTCTCTCCCTTTGTACACGCATATGCGGGTGCTCCGCCGCAAAAAAAAAAAAATATATATGAGGGAGGGAGGTAGAGTACGTTATCATTATTGTTTGAGGTCTTCAATGAAAAAAAATTGAGGGTTAGGAGATGATTAGATGGCGTGCGTGCCACCCGCAGCATAGATACCAGGTATTTGCTAGCTGTGAAGGAAATGAAAGGTGATGCAAATGGCGCAATCAATGATTTACATGAGAAGTACTAAAAGAGGCATTTTTTTTACCCCTTTTTTCTTTTTTTTGCTTTACGATTGCTAGCACATGGAGTATTGAAACACAAAGCACGGCACCTTGCTTTTTTGTTGTTGTTTTTGTCGTTGTTTTATATATGTTTTTGTAAAGACGCGCTACTATATAATTTTTTTTATCTATTTATATCTTCTTTTTTTCTTGTGTTTGTGTGTGTGTGTGTGTGTGTGCTACACTATTACTTGTTTTCATTTATTCATTTATTTTTTACTAGAGCAGCCACTTCATCCTTAACCCCTTTTTTATATTGAGGAAAAAAAGTTTAACGGAAGGAAAGATGGTTTAGAGCAATGCCTACGGCATTTTTTTATTATCATTACTATTGTACCCTCAGTGTGTTTTTTTTTTCTAGCATTACTACTATAAATCGCTACATTGCATTACACACAGAAGACACTCACCCTCCCCCCCCGTATCTCACCGTGTTGTATTGGCAGCCCCCACCCCACCCCTCCTCTGATATGTTCAAGCAAAACAAGAAAGGGAAAAGAAGGTGAGGCACACTTTTAATATCATTTATTATTCACTCTTTTTTTCTTTCTTTTTTTTTGTGTGTGTGTCTGTGTATGATACAATGACACTGAAGAAAAGAGAGAGAAAAAATTGTACTTGTGTGTCTTCTTCTTGTGCTGCATATATATTTTTAGATGCTATTATATTATATATGTATGTATATATTGTATTTCTACTGCATGTTTACTCCACGATTGAGAGTGCTTTGTGCGTAAAGGAAGTAGTCAATAAAGCTGATTTATCTCATCAATATATATATATTTGTTTGTATTTCTTTTTTTTTTAGCCGTCATTTACTTTTTTTCTTTTCTTTTCTTTTCCAAGTGCCATTGTGCATACGTCCAGTCCATATATATATATATTGCTACATGGTAAAGTTTATGAAATTATTTCTTTTTTTTCTCTCATCTTTGTAAAAAAAAAAAAAAAATGCAGTGAAGGCCGCTTTTTCTCCTCTTTTTTTTTTCTTTTCCGCTGTCTGAGGATAGAAAAAAAAAATGGCGAGAAATCTTTCATTAAGTGATTGATTGTTGATCATGTAGTTTGCAATTGTTTTGAGAGCAGTACTAATTGTTTTTTTTTTCTTTTGTTGTTGTCTTAGCGCATGTATTACCACTTTCTCTACTTGATTTTCTTTTTTTATTATTATTCTTCTCATTTTCGTTCCTTTCTTTTGCAAGTTTGCTCATTGGGCTTATTTCACACATATTCGTGTGTTCTTTATCTTTTACACGAGAAATATAGAAACAGAAGCAGAAGAAAGAAAAAAGAAGGAAAATATATTTGTCGAGAACTCATGGGCACACACACGGCACGAAGACCTACGGCATCTTCAAAGGCAAAAGCGAAGGCAAAGAAGGCAACGATGAGGTCACAACCACAAAAAGGACGTCCACGGAAGCCTTGCAGAGTCGCTTCTTCGGTCAGCACACGAGCAAGAAACAAGAATGAATTGACAAAAACATCAGAGAAAAAGACAGCGTCATGTAGCAAGACTCAGTCATGCCAAAAGCCGCGGACGTGCTCGCAGGGGCATGCACAATCTCCACAAATGGTAACTGCTACTGCTGCCAAAACAGTCAGAAGGAGAGCTAGCGCTGAAGCACCGCATACAGAGCACGCGACCACCACGACAGTCACGCCGTCACAGCCCTCTGTTCAGTCAGATCCGTCCGTTGGCGCACCCACCGCTGTTTCTTATCTCGCGAAGTTCCCAAGTCCACAAGAAAGCGACTCAGCTCTCACAACGGCTTGCTCTACGACTCAGAGTGAAGGTCATGAACACGAGCAAGAGCAGCCCGAAGTCACAATGGATATCAAATGCAAGGACCGCACTGCTACATCACCACCACCATCACCATGCATCACTGCATATGCGAGGTTATGCGTGGAAGATGCATGCGATGGGGTTCACTGCCCAGGCGGTTTCATCCCTTTCTGTGTCAGCAATGGCACTTATGGCGTGTTCTTTCCTGGTGATGGCACCTCACTACAAGCCTTTTCGGTCCCAAACGGTGAGGCAGTGTCAAATGAGGTGCTGCTTTATGTGAACCCCGAGGGTTACTGCTTTGTCATGGACACCTTGAAGGCACAAGGGCAAACCGTAGCAAACCCACAAGGCGGAAAACAAGGGGAGAAGGGGGTGGAGGCTGCCAAGAGGGGTGTGCCTTTGCCTTCAGAAAGCTCCTCAGCAGCAGCAGCAGTTGGGCATGACAAAACCACTGCTGCTGCTGATATCGCTGGTATCGCGCTGGCTCTGATTCCAAGTTCTCTGCAAGTCAAAGTAGCTGCACTGGTCAGTGCTGGGAGACGCCTCTGGCGCGAGCAACACTGTGCGGCACTATTGAGAGCCTCCCAGAACCGTATGGACGCGCAGGAGGATGCCCTGGCAGCGCAGATTGCAGCAGCCCACTCCACAAGTACGAGAGGCACCACACGCAGCACTGGAGCCACCGATGAGGAGGCGCACCTTTCTTCTGTGCTATGCACCACACAAGAAGGGGTCCTGACGCAGCTGAGCAAAACCCGCTGGGTTTCATCTTCAGTCATCACGGAGTCCACCACTGAAGCGTCTCACGTCACAGTAGTGGACTACTCCTTTGGACAGATGCTCGTGAAACGAGACGGTGCTGCTGCTGATTTCATCTGGCGCATTCCCCATGTAACGCACGTCGATCTTCATGCAGGCGCGCCGTACCTCTTCACTCTGGGGAATGTACTGCAACAATATCCTAATGGCGTGTTTGCAAAGCATGCTGCGGAGGTGAATGGTGTTGTGGTGTAACTCCTTTCTAGTCTATTGCTGTGTGCATACTTTATGGCCTCTTATGGGGTTACGTGTGTGTGTGTGTGTGCACTGATCACATGTACCTCTTTTTTTCTTACTTTTTCCTTTTCTCATTTACTTCCACAGAACAAAAACACCATTATCATAATTATCATCCTATTCATCACAGCTTTTTTTTTTCTGAATGTATATATGTTTGCCTTATTTTTCATTCTGGCTCTTATTCAGCTATCATTTTGCTTTGTTCCTTTGGAACTGCATTTAGTGCGCGCACATACGCACACACTCGCTGTCCCTTTATTCCAGAACAATAAAGAAAAGAAAAAAAAATATGACCTACCCGTCATACTGCCCAATGGTTTGAGTTGGGTTTCTGCATTTCCAACTAGTATTGTTCAGAATTTTAAGGCAGGTACTTCTCTGAGCTTTTTTTTTGCTTATGTGTACTCACACATTTCTCTCTTTACCTTTCTCTCTCTCTTTATAAAATTTGTTATCCACCGCACTGAATACCATTGATTTCTTCTTTAAAGGTTCTTTAATTATTGTATAGCGCATTTAAAGGAAAGAAGGCACTAGCTTTGTTTTTTCTTTTATTTTATCTTACTTACTTCTCAAGGGATTTAGCACACTTCCTCTATTTCTTTCTCTATTTATCAAATATGACCTCTGGTTTTCACATTCCTGAGAAGCGCGATGACCTCATCATCACCGCCAAGCTTGCTGAGCAGTGCGAACGCTACGACGAGATCCTTGTGTGCATGAAGCGTGCGGTCAAGCTGAACGCTGTGCTCTCCAGCGAGGAGCGCAATCTCCTTTCTGTTGCTTACAAGAATATTATCGGTGCCCGTCGTGCCTGCTGGCGCTGCGTCAGCGCTCTTGAGCAAAAGGAAGAGGCCAAGAAGGAGAAGAATCTTACGCTCATCAAGGGTTTCAAGAAGCAGGTGGAGAAGGAGCTTGCTGAGATCTGCTCTGATGTCATCGACCTCCTCGACAAGAACCTCATCCCTGCCGCTGATAGCGACGAGAATAAGGTGTACTACTACAAGATGAAGGGTGACTACCACCGCTACTACGCCGAGATCGAGACTGGCAGCGAAACTCAGAAGAACCTTGCTCTTGAGGCGTACACCAAGGCCTCTCAGTGCATCTCCACTCTCAAGCCCACCTCTCCTATCCGTCTTGGTCTTGCACTTAACTTTTCCGTCTTCTACTACGAGATCCTCAAGAGCCCCGATAAGGGTTGCCAGCTCGCCAGACAGGCCTTCGAGGAGGCCCTCACCGATCCTGAGGTACTGGATGAGGAGCAGCACAAGGAAGCCGCTCTGATCATGCAGCTGCTGCGTGACAACCTTGCCCTTTGGACCGAGGATGCTCACCCCGAGGGTCAGGACGACGGCACTGCTATGGAAGAACTTGAGTAAAAAGATGACAACACGGAAAGGCAAACCAAAAAAAAGATCTATTACTCCCTATTTCTTTTCTTTCTTCTTTTACTTCTCCACCACCTCTGAGGTTTATCAATGGCATTCATATATATATATATATATATACAATAAACATGCGCGTAGGCAAATGCACACGCACACACACATTTCTTTGTCTTTTTTGTTATCTATAGAAAGTGAGAGAAAATGTATAGGGGGGCGGATGGCATCTTGGCTGCCTACTAGAGAACTTTTTCTCTTTTTTTCTCTATTCTTTTTTTTTCTTTTACTTGTGTAACCCTTCTTGCCACTGTGTCAGAGGTGATGAAGAGGAAAAAGAGAAATACGAAAGAGATGAAAAAAAAAATGCAAGTAGCAGAATAGTCAAAAGAAAATATTGAAAAGGGAATGCTCTTGTTTGTTTGTTATCATTATTGTTCAGGAAGAGACGATGGACTTAAAGAAGCATCGAGAAAGAAAAGCAGAAAACATGTGAGGAAAAAGAAAAAATATATATTTATACAAGGCTGGGCACCATGGGTTTTGATTGTTATGATTTTAACTTGCACTGGGAGTGGGATCTACTTGGGCGATGTAAGGGGCTTCGCTGAAAGAGGGGGGTGGGGAGAGAACTGGATCTAGAAGGCAAATGGTAAGATAAAGGACAAGACAGGAGAGAAAAAAAAAATGAGAATTGAGGATGGAGAGGAAGGGGAACGAAAAAAAAATGAAGTGCGATCATAAAATAGAAAAAGAAAGTTGCATTGCTAGCTGTTATGTTATCATGGCGTACACTTGGCAGAGCGCTTTCTTTCCATGATTTTTAAATATATATATATATATTTCTCTCTTTCTTTCTTTCTCTTTAAACCACACTTCTACAATTGTGTTGATTTTTTTTTTCTTTTCTGTTACTTTTCTTTTTTTTTTTACCAGGCTTTCATTAAGGCACACTTTTACATCGTTTCCTTTTAGTGAGGTATATTTGTCTATGTGCGTGTGTACCTTCCCTTGAGTACGTGTGTGCCGCTCGTGGTGTTTAATTATTATTATTATTATTTGTTACTTGTTGTTTGACATTCAATGCGTGTATGTGCGCAGTTTTATGTATTTTTTTTTTTTTGCTGCAGCTGCCTTTCTTCTTCTTCTCTTTTCCTTTTTCTCACTTTCGTTTCTCTCTTCAGGTAGATCTCTTTCTTTCTTTCTTTATACTCTATCGATTCGTTGATCTGTTTGTTGAATAGGCGGTGAAAGGAGAAAAAAAAAAAAGAGAGAGAGAGAGAGAAGGAAACAAGAGATAGTCGAGAGGTGAATAGGGTAAGAGAAAGAGATGCAGAAAGGAAGAACAAACGGAAGGGGAAGAATACTCACGATATCGAGAGAGCAAGAGAGAGCTTTGAAGTGAAAAAAAAACCGGAAGGAAAAATATGAGGGTGCGTGTGTCTGCGAGAGGACACTTACTCATCAATATTTTATTTTATTGCCATCTTTTCAGTTGTCGTTGTTGTTTTTTTTATGTGTGCTATAGTGTTACATCTATCTGTTCTCCTTTTTCCCTCTTTATTATTATTACTATTGAGATACGTATATATATATATAACAAGTGATGCTTCACCTTTATTTATTTATTTTGTCCTTTCCTGCGACACCTAGAAACATGTTTTTTTATGATTTAGTAAGAATGAAGTACGATGATAAATGGGACATGCCGACATTCAAGAAAAAAAAAAAGAAAATAGAACTCTTCTTATTTTTTTAAGCAAATCTGAAGCATAGCAAGAGGGTCACTTGAGTCCCCTCTTACCAGTAGCTCTATAGAGCTACGTAGGAAGAGGAGAATACGAGAGTGATAATGGTTTTTAAAAGGAAAATCTAGAGCATCACCCTAGCGTCTCTTTCTGTCTCTCGATTGCCTTCATAATCATTATACGTATCATGAAGTATCACGTTCTTTATTTTATACTTTTTGCTTATTTTTTTCACCTCTCCTCTTTCTTTTCTTTCTCATAAATCCATCTCGATGGGGGGTTTCCTCTCATGTGTGTGTGTGCGCTTGCTCTTCTTTTATTATTTTTGAATTTGGATCACACAACAGTTACAAACCACCAGGGTTTCACCCCTCCCTCCTCCCCCTTCCTTCCCTTCCCTTCCCTCCTAGCACATTTCCAGTCGAAGAACTGTCTCACAACATAGACGAGGAGTTTGCCGGGAACGCGGCAGACGGGATGGTCGGTCTTCCCATCTTCAAGTTTATCTTTTTGGGTATCCGACAGCTCACGCGCCCCGTCGTCCGGCATGTAGTGACGCGCGCCACCAATAACCAGAAAGGCATTACCCGCAGCACATGCATCGTTCTCGGGCGTGTCTCTCTTGGTCTTTCAGGTGTCATTGCCGACTGGTCGCACAACGAGGCTCTCAAATTTGAAGCAGCCAAGAAGAAGACAATAGAGGATATGAAATCTACGGTAGCGGTACTAGCAAACAAACAGGGGACAGACGCGTCAGCAGAGATGTCTTCAGCGGCTACAGCGGCAACAAGCGCCGCCACAATCACAACAGCAGCGCCGGCAAGCCATGGCGCGGACGCTGGCACAAGCACAGTAGGGCCAGGACCAACGCCGACGGTACCACACATCACAGCCGCAGCAGCGACGGCGGCGGTGGCGAAGGCGGCAGGAATCAAGTCAAATAGTATCGCCGGAACAGGTGCGAGCACCACGACCACAGCAGAGGGATCAGCTGCGGCCGCGGACGAGCCTCTTCACAAGCCCGCCTTGTACAACCTCACCACCCCACGCTCTCGCTCGCTCCTCATGACCATGACATACGGGCCACTGCCGAAGGAACAGGATACATATGACAGCTCTGTTTTTATAGATCCCAAGCGTACAGCCGGTGAGGCGGCACGTGTGTTCATCCAGCACCCTTACAGAAGCACGTGGGATGTTTTTCAGAAGGCCTTTCTCGCCCCCTTTCCTGAGAAGCGTCTCGTCGACGCTGGAGCAGAGCTGCTGGTGGAGCTGCTGGCCTACACAATACTAGCCACCCTGCTGTACCTTGAGCTCAAGCAACAGTTTAAGTCGGCTGCCACCAAGGAGGCTCATCTGCAGGCCAGACTGGAGGCGATTGAGGAGAAGGTGAATGAGTTAATCGAGCACCAGCAGCAGATAGACCAAAGAAGTGAGCAGGGTCGTCGCGGTCGCGTGATCCAGGTCCTCCCTCCAGCGCCAGAGCTGCGCATCCGGGGTCGGCTGCAGAACGCCCTCCACGCCGTGGAGAGCGGGTACAACTCTGTCGTAAACATTGTTTTTTCTGGAGAGGAGGTAAATGTCTCTCTAGGCAATCAACAGCAGGGAGGCAGTAGCAAGGCGCTGACACCGCAGAAGGCAAAAGGGTTTTGGGTGCCGCAGGTCCCCCCTCCTGACGCCTCTGTGAAGGTCAGCAAGCACGATGAAACCGCCACGATGAAACGCGAGCTGCAGATGGCCTTTAACGAAGGTAACACTCGAGAGGCATAGTAAGGGAGGTGGGGAAAGAGAGAGTTGCTACCTTTTTTTTTTTCTTTCAAACTGTTATTTTTTATTGTGTCTGCTAAATGTAAAAAAAAAGAAAAATTATTTTACTCTTTGCATGTGCGTTTAAAAAGGTACGATGTCAAAAGTTGGCATTTGGTTCAGTGTGTGGAGGTGGTTTTAAAAAAAAAAAAAAAGAAATGAGAGAGAGATAGGCAAACGATGAGGAAGTGCTGTGTGTGTGTTTTTCTTTTTTTCTTATTGGTATTGATATTGAATGAAGTGAAGAGGCACAAATGCAAATACATTGGTTGCCTTCTTGTCATTATTATTAGTTTTTTTTTGACATTTTTTTTTTGTTGCTGTTGTTCTTTGATTTTATTGTAACCTAACATATTGTGCGAGCAACAGTGCGGTGGAGCTTTAACGGCAAGACGGCTGTAACACACACACACACATATACACATATACACATATACACGCTACTCCCTTGTTTAGCATTTAGGCGTGCATGCATGCATAATCATTATAGTAATGTTTGCTAATATGTGGGCGCAAGAACGGAGCGAATCACTTTTGATGAGGACCTTATTGCGCATAAAGCAACAGGAAGAAGGAAAGAAAAAGTGATGCTTCAGGGCGGGTTGCACTGCATATATCTTCCTCATTTACTTCTCTCTATTTTCTGCTTTCTCATGCATATGCACGCATGTGTGTGGTGAAACTGTATTTGACAAGGTCCGCACACGTACATAAGCACTTTTTTTTCCTTTCTTTCTCTTTTTTTTTTTCCTTCTCTCACGATAGAGCTAGAAATCACGCAGCTGCGGTATATAGCGCCACAAACCACAGCAAAGTGGAAGGGAAAAAAAAAAAAAGGATAGCAACGAGAAGGATTGATAGGTAGATAGTTCCGAGAGAGAGAGAGGCAGCAAGAAGACGGAGGGAAGCGGAAGGATATTTCTCCCTCTCTTTTTTTGTTTTATTTTGATTCTTAGTGCGTAAGCACAACACAACGAAACACAGTAACTTTTGCCTATATATATATATATATATATATCGATAGTTTGCGGCACTTGGCTGTAAAACATCTAGAGCCTCACCTTGGTGTGGTGTGAAGCATGGAGAGCACAAGTACCAACGGGGAGGAACTCCCTCCACCCGCGGCGTCGCCTATCAACTACGAAGAGAAGTATACCGCTTTGCAAGCCAAGATGCGAGCATGGAAGGCAACCGTAAGCAGTGAGATGAGCGATGCGGCCATGAAAAATAAAACGCTGCGGGAGGAGCTCAAGGCGGCACGGGAAGGCGCAGAAGAAAGCCTGGCCACGCTACGCTTGCGTCTAACCAAGGAGTTCAAGGAACGCACTCAGATGCAGCAGGACGAACTTGACACGCTCAACGCGCAAGTCACCAGACTACGCGAGGAGAAACGTGAGCAAGCACAAACCCATGAGAAGGATCTCAAGGCGGCGGAGGTACGTGAGCGAGAACTCTGCAAGGCTGAGGCGGAGCGGGAAGCATTAGCAGCCGTAGAAAATTGGAAGAGAGAGGTGAGCCAGCTGCAGGCATCCCTGGGGGTGAAGGAGAAGGACGTGGCGCAGGCGCAGCATGAAGCCTCCCTCCTCACAACGAGACTAGAGCGACTGGGCAGACAGTACGATGAGCTGTCGGAGATTATTCAAGTAGGACAAACTGCTGCTGCTTCTGCGGGCGGAAACGAGGAAGGCGAAACTGCAGAGGCACTCGATGCAAACAGCGGCGGCGGTAGAGGAATGAAGGACTCATCGTCTGTGATAGCTGCGAATGACATGACTCATCAACGGCAGATCGACGCCGTGCGGGCGGAGCTCGCCAACAAGCAGCGCCAGACGGAATATCAGCTTGACCAGGCGCGGCGTGAGTATGAGCAGGAGCGACAGGCACTGATTGGTGAGGTGCAGCAGCGTGAGGAGCAGCTGACAGTGCTACAGAGCCTTCTCCGTCAGACCCAGGCGGAGGTCACCACTATGCAACAGCGTCTCTCCCAGTTTCAGGCGGAGCGGCACGGGCAAGAGCAGCACTACACTGCGAAGATATCAGCCCTTAGCAGAGAGCTCGCAGTGCACATGGAGGAACTACACAACTCTACGCAAGAAACAGAAGAAGCTCATAGGCGGCTGGCGAGTGCGCTGGGTCAGATTGAAAGCCTTGAAGCAGATGCTGTGAGTAGAGAGGAGGCACTGAGGGCACTCATGCTCTCCGATGACGACAAGCAGCTTGTTCAGCAGCTGCAGAGGTCACTTCATGAGAGTCGCGACGAAACTGAAGGTTGGAAGCAGCGCTGCGCGAAGCTACAGGAGGAACTCCGCGCCACATCCACATTGCCAACAGTAGATTTCTCTACGGCTGGAAGAGAAGTACAACAGCAGCATCACTTTGAAGGAAGAGAAGCCGCCTTGGCTCAGCGCGAGACACGCCTGGAGGCACGCATGCAGCAGCTGCGCGCGACAGAGACGAAGCTAGATGAAATGAAGAAAACCGTCGCTCAGCAGGCCAGCATTATTTTAAAGCAACGCGGTCACGCGGAGGGTGGTGGAGAAGAGGGGTCATCAAGTGGAGAGCCACACACACGACTTTCTTTCGATAATGACGAACAGAGCTACGGCCGCGCGGAGTTTATGAATTTGAGAACAATGTTTAGTTCCCGCTGGTACTCGTGCGCATCTCGTTCGCGTCTGCAGGTGATATTGAGCGTAGCAGTTGGCATGATTTTCTTGCTAATGCTCTCGGTTGGCTCCACACAAGCCAAGGCGTAGACAATATTGAATAGAGGGGAAGAGATGCAGTTCCGTTTGAACGCGTCAGCATCGCCGGCGAGCATCACATTAAGCTTTTTCTTCTTACTGATTACAACGATATTGTCTCTTTATTGAGAAAATGAAAGAGAGAGAAAAAAAAAAAAAATGAGTTCTCGCTCTCTTTATATTTCTATTGCCGCAGGTATGTTGTGTTTGCTATTTTATTTTTCCTCTTGTCCTTTTCAAATCTTCATGTACTTGTTTCTTTTTTTTTGCGTTTCACTATGGTTTGCCTTCTCATTCCTTTTATATATATTTTTTATGCATATATATATATATATATATATATGTGTGTGTATGTGTGGCAAAGGGGGGAGAAGAGATGGCATTCTCTTTCACGTGCAGGATGAGCGCTCGAAGCGCTTACGCACGAAAGAAAAAAAAAGGAATTGAGAAGGGAGAAACACAGGTGTGGTGGCAATCTTTTGATTATTGACATTTTCATCTGCTTTACTGATATTCTGTTTTTTTTTATTGTAGAATTGTCATCCTTTCTTTTTGTTTTCATCTTTTTTTTTCCCCCTTTCTCCTGTTAACACTATTAACTCACTGATATTTACTGCTCCTAGAACGTATACCTGCTGCATTGTGTACGCAGGACAGGAGAAACGCATATAGTACTGCTCTCGTTTTCCTTTCCTCCCATCACACGCGTGTGTGCTTTCATTTTTGATTGAGGACATAAGCAAAATAATCAATCAAGAAAGGGGGAAGAAGGGAAAAAGGAAAACAGAATACCATAGAACTTGTTGTATTCAGAGAGAGAGAGAGAGAGAGATAAATCTCCGAAAAGTTGAACTACAACTGCTATATATCGCACTTGTCTGCTCTTCTTTTTTTTTGTGGGTGGCGCACAATTCGCTTCTTGCCTTTTTTTTTTCGCTATTTCGTTTATATAGAGAATAGTACTGTAACTATTTGCCACAGTCATATCGGAGAAAAAGACGGAACACTGCACTGCACGCGAACAGTTTTCCACTCCTATTTGATTTCTTTGTTATCATAATAATTCTCCAAGGCGCCTTTTTTGCTTTACGTGTCTGCATATATATGTTTAAGAAGGCAAACGGAACAGTAGGAAGAGCCGCATCAGCGCGCACACTAGCAGCGGTTAAGAAGAGTCAGAAGATTCTTGAGGCCGCCGCAGCCCATGAAGCCATAGATATTAATGTCGCTGCTGTGCCGAGTAGCTCAAAGCAAAAAGGGAATGGTGGTATGGTGAAGGCCACTTCTGCCAAAGGCACTGCCACAGGGTCAAGTCTATTGGAAGGTTCTTTCTCAGCTATGGTGGACACGTTCCGGGCCGTCACGGAGCCCTTCGCTGACACGGACGAGGTCATCTCCTACGCTGAACTCAATCCATCCAGTACGCATGAATTAGGCATGCAGCATCACAAGCGACTGAAAGAAGCGCAGGAAGCCGCAGCCAAGGCCGCCAGGGCGGCCTCCGCTAACAAAGCCACCGTCATCACGTACCGCACTTTCGCAGCTTCATTAGTGTGCCCCAAGAAATTTTATCTCATGGAAAACCGTCCAGATTTGATTCCCAAGATGTCCATTGGCGATGCAGTTCACCTGGACGATAGTGTCGGCTTCAACGAGCTCGCGCGAAGGTGGGACCGCCTGCAATTTGGTAGCAAAGCGGTCGTCATTAGCGATCGCGACTTTGACTGTGCGGTGCAGCACACGGAGGATGTGATCACGAGATACTTCACCACTCAGTACTCCTCTTTAGGGGAGCAGGCCCCCACGCTCACCATCCATAGACCGGCTTTCTCTGCTCCGTTTGGCGGCGATCGCACCAACCCGGACGCAGGGCACCCGATGTTGCTCCGCAGCAGACCCGCTGTGTTGCGATTTCGACCTAAGGATAATCAATGGATACTGCTAGAGTCTCAGGCCACGGTCGACCCTCTCAGCGGCCCACATGCTGCACAGTATCTGCAGCGCTTGCACTTCAGCCTCCTTTCCTTTCGATATTGGATTACGCAGCCGCACATCCCAATCGCGGTGCGCAAGCGTCTGCTGAACATTGATTTCGATGGCATCAACGCAGAGAACGAGGCAGGGCACACGCTGGAGACCTCCGCGCGTGTGGCGACACCAATTGATGTAAAGCGAAGCGGTCTGCTGCACATCCGTCAGTTCTTTCCGGGGCCTGCCACTTTGCTTGACTGTGACCCGCCCCGCCTTGTCAAGTTCATACAGCGCCTGTCCCTTGAGGACCTGCTCGAGGCAGACTACAAGAATCACCTGAAGGGCAATGGTACCAACGGAGGCGTGTTGGATCTCTCGCACATTCGCGACCTCAGCCCCGAGATACGCAAGGTGCAGGCTGAAGTTGACACGCTGGCACGTAGCGCTGGCAAGCACACGAACATGCGAAGCACGCGCTCTATCAAGAGCAAGGACGCGGAAGATCACAAGATGCTAGATGCTCAGCAAAAGCTGATAGAGTCCCTGCTGACACACCACACATTGAAGTTGGTGGAGAAGGCCAAGGATGAGCAAAACGTGCAGCGCTGGATTTCATTCGCAAGGGACTCGCCAGATGGCTGCGTCAAGTCGGCCTACGCGCAAGCAGAGGATGAAGAACACAAGAGGCGGCGTACCTTAGAGGCTGCAGACGAAGCCGCCGCCGCCGTGACGAGGAGAAAGAAGGACAAAAGTAAGGCAAGCAAAGCAGCAGCGGCAGATGCGGCACCATCACTGCCGCTGGAGGCGCTATATCCCGCTATTCCTCCCTACTCAGAGTTCTTGAGTACCCAGTGCACTCGTGGGAGCGGGTGCCCCTTTTTCGTGGAGGGCCTCTGCCTACCGCAGAAGGTGGAGAACGCGCTTGAGGCCATGGACAATCACCTCTTCACCCTCCCCTCTTCCGCCACTTCGAGGAAAGTGGTGTGGTGGGCAGAGGGTATCCGGACTATTCGGGATATTCTTCATAGACACAAGGTGGGCACCCTCAAGCTGACTGCGCCACAGCTCCGCTATGTAAAGACCGTCTCTGAGGGCGTCATCGCCATCAACCCAGGTGAAATTGATAACTTCTTTAAAAAGATTCAATACCCAGTCTTCATTATTGACTTTGAGGCCGTGCAGTTCGCCTTACCACCTTTCTCAAAGGAGCTTGCCTATCAATCTGTGCCTTTCCAGTTTTCTATGGATGTTTTCCAGGAGGATATCCTCACGGAGAGACCCACGCACTACGACTTCTTGCACTTTGGCAAGGGCTACTTGCCCAATGAAGACCCCCGCCCCGGGTGCATTCGGGAAATCATGGCTATTGTCAAGGCGGAGCGGGCGAAGAAGAAGGTCGCAATGGAAAAGTCAGGGGACCTGCAGCGTATTGAAAAAGAAGCAGAGACCGAACTGCAGGCTGAGGCAGGGGCACGCGGTAAGAATAGAGGACGTAGCAAGAAGCCGCCGAAGATCACCAAGAACTCACCCTTGGAGAGCCCTCTCACGCCGTATGACGGCTGCTTCATCGCCCACTTTGCGTCCTTTGAAAAGTCGTGCTTAGAAAAGCTGGGTCAGATTGAGGAAGGCTTCAAGGAGGAAATAAAACAGTTCTACTTTCTTGATACAATGGAACTCTTCAAGAAGGGGTTCACCCACCCCAATGCGCACGGCTCAAACTCGCTCAAGAAGATTCTTCCTGCGCTGTGTCCAGATATTCAGTACGGCGTATTCGGCAGCGAGCAGAGCGCCTCTGATGGCGATAGCAGCAGCAGCAGTGATAGCAATGACGCCAATAGTAGTGCAGGAGGTCAAGATGAGCAGAAGGGTGACAACGCGATGGGTGTCTACCGATTGTGGTATCATCAGGAAGGCGGGGGAACGATCCAGGATTTACAGAGGTCCTCAAGCGCAACCATAGTGCCAGCTTCCACTGCTGTTGTTCGTGCAGCGGCTATGGATACACATGGCGCGGAGGAGCACGGCGTGCGCACGGTGGTCCCGCGTGAAATCCGCGACAACATGTGGGCAATGCTCCGCATCCAACTACTTGAGTACTGTTCATTGGATACAAAGGCTCTTTATGAACTCATGCGCGAGATATGGAAGGAGCGCGAAGCGGTGCGAGAAGGACCTCCGCCAGATAAGACTGGATGGGTCTATACCAAGCCAACACCTCGTATGATATCCTTCTAATTGTATGCTATTTTAACTATGCATCTCTTTAAGAACGAAATGTTTTTTTTTGGAAAAAAAAAGTCTTTCGCTGGTTCTGCTGTATAGAGGAGAGAGGGGTGTTGGATATCCAAACATATATATATATATATATTGATGGTTTTCTTATTGTGGCTTTCCTTCCTCGATAGTTGTCCTGGTGTGACGGTGGCGGCCTTGAGGAGGAGGAGGAGCATCCTTGCATGTGTTTGTTTAGCTGTGTATGGTGTGTGTGTGTGTGTGTGTGTGTGTGTGGTCGCACCTTGTACTTTCACCTAAGTCAAGTTCTTCACTTGTTAAAGACACACATTACACACACAAAACATATATATATATATATGGAGAGATGGATAGAGACGCTCTGTGCAGTGAAACTCTGGGAGGAGTTGAGGGTGTGAAATTGTTATGCACGCGCTCTTGTGTGTCTTCACGCTTGAGCTGTAAGCTGCCGGGTGTGCTCTTTTTTTGGTATTTTTTTAAAAAAAAAAAATGGTTTCACTCTACATTGATTTTCCTTTTTCTATTTTATGTGTATCTCTTGTCTTTTTTTTTCTATCACAATTAAAGATTATTTTTAGAGAATCCTAAGTGCGGGGTGTGAGGTCGAAAAGAAAAGCAGCTGCACTCAAGAGAGAGAGGGAGAGATAGAGAGCGGGGAAGAAGGAAAGGAAAACTCCGGAAGAAATCAAACAAAAAAATAACAATTGAATGCCTACAGCTGTAGTCATGTGCGATGGAGCACCCAGCTCCATCAAAGCGGTGGAGCTGGCAAGCTTCCCAGGAACGTTTCTCAACAAACATGAGGGGGAGCAGCTCATCGTGGCGCACATGTGGGACAAAAAACTTGCCACTCAACTCCTGCCCGTGATGGATCCCTCAGCGGCTGCCAGCTCATCCGCCGCTGCGGCAGCACCTGTCCCTTCCATCACCGCGATGCCCCAAGGCACAAACACCAGGGCGTCCGCGAGCGCCCCTGCCGGCCGAACCCATAGAATCTCCACGGCCAACGCGGCCGCTCTTGCCGCTGCCTTTGCGCAAGCAGAAGAGGCTCTTGCGGTGGTGTCGCAGCCAGGCAACGCAACTGTGCCGCAGGTGATGCAGGCTGTGGTGTCTGCGATACACGAAAACAAAGCCCTCCGGGATACCCTCAACTACAAAATTGAAACCTGTGTGCTGCCGCCACCAGCGTCCGCGAATGGTGAGAAGAAGGAAGAGCAAGGGAAAGGGGGCAAAACGGCTAGCGGCCGCAGTACTGGGGCAAAGGCATCACCCCGCAGAGAGGCGTCCCCCTCGAAGGCTGCACACCCGAATGGCGTCGCCGCGGCTAACTCCCCTGATGAGGCAGGCGACGCCGCCTCCGTGAGCGTGGAGGCGCTAGCTCTGAAGCAGCACAAGGACAAGGCCACCGCTATTGTGCACTACGCCAAGTCTCGCGCAGATCATCACGGTACCAATATTATCGTACTAGGATCTGGAAATGGACAAGAAGGAAAGATAGTGACGGTCGGACTGGTTGCCGAGACAGCGCTGGAGCTGCTAAAGGCATCTTATCTCTTGTACTTCATCAAGGCAGAGGGCTTCATGCTGAGGCTTACTACCGCTATCGTGCGGAGTGTGGTCATTGTTGTTCTTGGCAGCAGCAGCAGCGAGACGAATGGCGTTGCTGTCACCAGCGATAGTGCCGACGGTGTTGCCCCTGGCAACCTCACGGAACCCAAGACTAGTGCGTCAGAGATGGACAACGTCAGAGCACTGGAAGCTGGGCGGGCCGCCGTACGCTACGCACTGCAAAAGAGACGGCGTGAGTCACGCGATCAGACGGCAGTGGTGCTCGTCGTGGAGCCCAACATGGATACGGCACAAGTGGAACTGTACGAGCACGCATTTGCGGAGTTACTACAAGCTGAGCAGCAGCCAGAGGAAGCAGAGGCCGCCGCCACTGCTGAGGTTGCAGCTGCAACGCTAAATGAAGCTCCTACCAACGTAGACACGGCAGCTGTTGCGAAAACAATAACAGAAACGGCAGAAGGCATTGGAGCTGGCGCTGAAAGTGCCACTGGCCCCGTAGTGATTGAAGATACCTGGCCGGTGGTGTCGACATGCGTATTGAAGGCCAGCAAACAGGTGATGGCACCAACAATCGATAACAGCGTTGCACAGGTAGTCAAGTTCCTGCAGCAGCACAAAGCGGAGTACGTGGTGGTGGCAGACACAGCACCATCGGTGTTGCACAAGGCGCTTATGTCGATGGCAAAGCCTCACGTGGTTATTGTTCCCCACACTCAGTACTAGAATGAGACGGGCTTGCCAACGCCTAAGTTCATATATATATATATACACGTCGATGAAGGGAAGGCGGCCAAGCAGGTGGAAGGAGGGGAGAGGAGGGCTATGCGCGCTCCGGTATATGAATGATTAGGTGGTGATGAGCCGTTGTGTTGCTTGCATGTAAACTACAAGAGGGTCGTTGGGCCGCTCTGGTTTTTCTTCTTTTTTTTTATAGGCTACACCAACTCGAAGCAACTAAGTTGACATCTGTGTATGTTCGCTATAGAATGTGTGTATATCAGTGTATGCGCATCGCTCGATGGCATTGCATGCCTGTGTACCAGCAGTTTAATCAGAGACATCTATGCCATGAATAGCCTCCTTTGATTTGGATAGGAGGGAAGATTACCATTTAACTGTAGCATACCTTATTACTTCTTTTCCTTTTTCTTTCCATTTGCTTCCTTTCAGAAGTCAAGTGTCGCTGTCATTTTCCTCTATTTATAGAAATACTAGGAGAGTCTTAGAGGCACACATACTGCTTAGAAGAATACCTACGCTTTTGTTTTTTTTTATTTTTGTTTTTCAAAAAAAAAAAAATTAGGGGAAATAAATTTTAAAAAAGAAAACGCGCGTGCACAAGTCTTACAGCGTTAAGAATTAAGCTTAATTAATATAGGTGTGTGGTATAAGCCGCATTAGTTGTTTGTTTTCTTGTTTTGGTAGTTGCAGCATCTCTCTCCCTTCACCTTTTTTTTCCCTCCAGAAACATAAGAGGTGAAAGGATAGAAAGAGAATACCGTAGAGGAATCTCTAGCTAGACAGTAAGAGGAAACAGAAACTAACTGTCTCAGCAAATTCCAACGGTTGTACAGTATAGCAGTGCTCATATACCAAAATAGGATTTAGAGAGAGAGGAATTTTTCATTTATCAATTTTTGTTGTAGTAGTCGTTGTTGTTGCTTTTTTTCATTATTACTAGATATCTTCGACTTTTATCCAACAGGGAGAAGAGAGTAAGTAGAAGAAGCTGAGGTCCTCACTTGCTTCTTCTTTATTTATTTATTTTTGCTCACATCATTGTCCACGACTGCTTACATTTATAAAAACTTCTTATACACATATCAAGTTGCATTCAAGGACATAGACACACACACAAGCGTTTTTGATTGTCATTTTCTTTTTGTATCTTCCTTTTTTTTTTTACTCAGACTTCATCGCGTCTTACCTGCCGTGTGCTACTTTGCATCAGCATTTCCAGAGTTGTTGTTGTTGTTGTTTTTGCTTCAGAGGGTAAATCCACTAGTTGAAACGCTATATACACATATATATATATATACCCCACTTGCTTGCGTGTAATCAACTAATGGACGTCGAAGCAGCAAAAGTCGAACAAGCAGTGGCAGCTTCCGGTGAGACATCTATCAAGCTTGTCACTCCACGCCAGCACAAGCAGATGAGCTCCCTGCATCCAAGCACTGACAACGACGCAGCCCACCCTGCCACAGAAGGTGCCGCCAGTGAACCTACCAATGACAATGGTCTCACCATCACAACGAACACAGCTGTGACATCAGAGGCGAGCCCTATGGCGTCTCCGACGGCTCCTAACGGGCGCCGTGGAAGCACGACTGTGATACACAGCTCCAAACCCAAGTCTGCCACCGCCAGCAGCAGTTCTCCGGTTGGGGCGACCGCAGGACCGAAGCGAATCATCATACAGCGTGATAGTCAGCTGATGGCGAACCCTCACACTATCCACAGCGGTACCACCGGCGCGATGGCGGAAGCGGCAGCCACACAGAGCAAAAGCCGGCCAAATTACACGGCACCCACCGTAGCGTCCGCAGCCTCTCACACACCAAGTAGAGGCAAGCCAGCTGCTGCCGCTGCTCCCACTGGAGCTGTCAGCGCGACGGCTGGAGGGAGCACCCGCGCCTCACGTTTTGCCGCCGTCGCGGCTGCGTTGAACAGGACGGGCGCGAGCGGGACAAACAACACGCGAATTGTGAAGAAGATGGCGCTTTCTGGTCAGCGTTTTGTCTCCCCGACCTCTCCGCAGCAGCAACAGCAGCAATACGCGGATCCTAACACTGCAGCCTCGGCTCCCGCTGGCGCACCAGCACAGACAGAGGAATCCACGGCGTCTGCAGGGAGGAGCACAGGCACACGGCGCACGTTAGCCTCCATGTCACGCCGTACGCAGACACGCGTCGCTACTGCCCTGCCCTGTGTCGTGACCACAGAGGAGCCTCTCGAACAGCCGCAGCGCCGCTCCGCTACTCCTACGCCTGGTGCCACAGCCGCTGACCTTGCGATTGAGACCGCAAGCAACAACGTCGTCTACGTTCCTCGTCCCAACTCCCCCACGCCTTGCAGCTCCTCCCATCGCGTGACGCAGACACCGAAGCAGCAGGTGCAGTCACGCCCCACCTCCGCCGCCTCCTACCCCGCCGTTACTCGAAGCTCGGTGGCACTGCGTATGACGGAGTTGACGAACCCCTCTGAGCCTTATAAGCTCAACCTCCCCCGCACGCAGCAGCAGAAGGTGCTCTCAAAGCGCTCGCGCCAGCCCCGCAAGATAGCAAACGTCTATCTGAGTAAGTACTCAGTAGTCCGCAAGGTGGCGGAGGAAATGGGCTTTGATGTGCAGGAGACCGAGGATGAGTTTAACAGCTATCTTTTCAACCTGTGCTGGAGCGACACCGTCCTCCCCCTCACCCGCCTCGTCCGCATAGGCAACTGGCAACGGACGAATCATTTCCCCGCTATGTATCTCATCTGCCGCAAGGGTCACCTCACCATGACCATTGGTCGCATGCGCAGACAGCTGCCGACACACTTTAGTTTCTATCCCCACACGTGGACCATGCGTACAGAGCGGGCACAGTTCATGCGCTACCTCACTGCTCTAAAGCAGAAGAAGATTAGCAAGTTCTTTATTGTGAAGCCGAACGCAGGGTGCCAGGGTCGCGGCATCGTTGTTACCCGCGATCCCATTGCCAGTATTGAGGACCTGGATAACTACATTGTGCAAGAGTACGTGCCCCGCCCGCTCCTCATCGAAGACCGCAAGTTTGACCTGCGCGTCTATGTGCTGCTTACGTCTATCCGCGAGCCATCCATCTTTGTCTTCAACGATGGATTGGTGCGGCTGTGTGCGGAGGTGTACGAGTATCCGACGGATGCCAACGCCAAGAACACATGCAAGCACCTCACCAACTATGCACTTAACAAGCACAGCACGGAGTACGTCTTCAACACTGATGCCGAGCACGGTGATATTGGCAACAAGCGGAACTTCAAGTTCTTCAACCGATGGCTGGAGGAACGTGGCCACAACACCGCCGTCTTCTGGGGTCGTGTTGGCTTCCTCATCACAAAGACCATCCTCGCCGCGCAGCCTCAGATCGCCCAGGTGTACAACTCCTGCTTCCCTCGGGGCAACGATGGCTACACCTGCTTTGAGGTGCTTGGTTTTGATATTCTCGTGGATAGCAAGCTCAAGCCGTGGCTGATTGAGGTCAACCACACCCCGTCCTTTGGTACCGACACCCCTCTCGACTATGACATCAAGAGCAAGTTGCTGATGGAAACCTGGGACATACTGGACTGCAAGGCGAACGATTATGACCTAAACCGCCTGAGAGAGCGCGAGGAGTTCACTCGTAGGAACATGCCCCCGTGGGCCAATAATCACCCACTTTATCAGATTCAGATGAAGCCTGCCTCGCCGACTGTCGTCAACAATTGTCGATCTTCTTTTTCCTCCTTCCCCCCACTGCCACACGAGGGTAGCGGCAACGGTGGTCAGTCCGCTGGGGAGGACCTCCAGCAGCACGATGAAATTCAAAGCAACACACCACCTTCTTTTGTGCCGCGAGAGGTGTCAGAGGAGGTGAAGGAGCGCCGTGCACGTGAGGATAGCAAGCTGAAGAACTTCACCCGCGTGTTCCCCTCCGCGAACCCGGAGTACCAACTTGTGTACAACGCCATTCGCACATTTGCTCAGGCTGGTGTGTCAGAGCGCCTCGGGGGGCCTGGAAACAACAACCGCGTGCCTGGCGCCGGCTCTGCGGAAAGCAACGCGCTTCAGCAGCAGCTCATTAATACCGACCGTCTTCGCCGTGAAACTCCAGGCGGAAGCACTTTTATCTCAGTCAACCCCACACAGTCCCGCACACCACGCAGCGGTCCTTCCTCCTCACGCAGCGGACGTAAGAACTATATAGCCGGCACTGGAGCTCCCCGCACGCCCGTGGCGTCCGTGCCCGCGCCTGCTGTTACAACTCCAAGGCCCTCTAGCTCTACTGTTGGTGGTTCCACCACACCGACTGTCCCAACAGGTGCTGCTGTTCCTGTCGCAGCAACAGCGGCAGCAGCGGAGGCAGTACAACACGATGAAAACGAGAAGGGAGAGATGGGGGCTGAAGTTCCGCAGGACCGCCTCTCCTCCACAAGACCCAGTGATAGCGGTATCATGTCCACCTCCAAGGCAAGTATGTCAGAGGCGTCACCTGGCAGCAGCGTTACGGAGGCCGCTACCGCTGCCACCACCAAAATCGCTGTCCCACCCGTGGAGAGCGATCAGGTGCGACCTGTGATGCAGAAGAGGGGGAAATCCTCCGCGCCAGCCTCACCAACCACATCCGCAAGATCAAGTGCTTCAAAGGCCGCCGCCACCGCCTCGTCTACAGTCACTTCTGGAGAACAGACGAAGGCCTTGACACCTAACAAGATGGCGCCGCTAATCATTGTGCCTCCCATCATTGGGGTCCAAGCAGTCGTAGAGGCACGGACATCTGTCTCACCACGGCATGGCAGCTGCGACCATCATGAGGGGCGCCCCAGCCACACTGCGACTACAAATGCGTCGGATGAAGTGGACCTCGGTCATCATGATGACGCAAGTGGTATGCAGCGCGTGTCTTCGTACGAGATTATGATGAACGAGGGCCCCACTGAGGAGGAACTGGAGCACCTGGCTTCACTTCAGATGCAGCTAGACTACGCCGAAGGTGCTGACCCCCAACCAGATGACGATGAGAGTTACGATCTTGATGCATAACATGCACGTATATATATCTGTATGTATGTATGTATGTGTTGCCACGTTTTGTGTTTGTTTTAACATTCACAGGTGCTGTTGTTGATATCTTTCTTTTCTATCTTAATACACCGATTCTTCTTTTTTGCTTTCCTCCCCCTCCCCCGCTTTTAAACTGATGTTGAAACAAAAATAAAATAAAATAAATGTACCTTTTTTTGTTGTTCTGAAGATTTGAAAGTGGATTATTATTTTTTATTTTTATTTTTGGCTGCGTGACCAACAGTAAAACAGGGGGAAAAGAGAGAAGAAAAATAGTTTTGCGGCAAGCGTGCTTTTTTTTCATTCAACCATATATATATTTTTATGCAAATTAGAAAGGAACGAATGATATATATATATATATATATATATATGTGAGCAAGCAAAGAAAACGCTCCACGTATTGAAGTCTCTAAAACATTCAAAATAAAAAGAACAGGAGGGAAGAGGGGAGAACAACGCTAACTGAGAGTGCAACTCAAGAAGAGGGGAGGGGGAGGCGTTTAGTATGCTCCTCGTTGCAAACTGTTTCTGTGTGTGTTCCTCCACATGCCTTGCTGTATTTAAAAATATATAATTGATTTTTTTTTTGTTTTTTTTTTTTGATGCTTTGCAAGTGATGTTCTTTTTCTAGTCTCTGCTGCTTTGGGAGTACTGGTGTACCTTTGTTGTTGTTGTACCTTTTCTTCTTGTACTCTTCATGTCATTTGTTTTTTTTTGTTGTTGTTGTTGTTGTTCAAAAATAGTGTGATGAGCATTGAAGCCTGCGAGGGGTATTGCGTAACTTCTTTTGCAGGGAAAGAGACAAAGGAAGCGAAGAAGAAGAAAGAAAGAAAGAAAGAAAGAGGGAACGCAAGGTATCTTAAAGAAAGAAAAAAATAAAAAGGAACAGATGCTCTGACTTCCTCTTGCTGATGTCACTCCTACTTTGTGCTATTATTAAGTCTGTGTTTGTGAGTGTGCGTTTTCTTCTATTTTTTTTTGTTATTATTATAATTATTATATAACAATAGATTACTTTCAAGTTTGTTTTTATATCCACATTTGCGCGTATCTCTGAAGGTGGCGGCAAACGCTTTTTTTATTATTGTTGTTGTTATATAGGATATGTACGCCGTGTGTGTGTGTGTGTGTGTGTGTGTGTTTCCTCCAGCTTTGCGCGATTCATCCTTGTTGTCAGCGTCTTTGCCTTTGTATGTATATGTGATTTGAGGGTTTAATGAAGATGATATGGTACATCATATATACTTATATGTGCTTACATATATATATATTTCAGAATGTTTAGAGAGACAGAAAGGAACAAAGGAGCAAAGCGCATTGCTCGTGTACTCGATTATTAATTATCATTACAATCTGTTGTACAATGAACAGAGGTGGTGGAGAGAGAGAGAAATAAAATGGATAATAATTTGTTATTGTTATATTACTATTTTCATTATTTACAATCGCATCTTCTGCTCTAGTGATGAAGGGTGTAAGCATATACATATTACTGCTTCCCTTCCCCCCACCCCCTCTCTCCATCAGTTTACGAAGTGAGGCCACTTTTTTTATGTAGTGTGGAATGCGCATATAGAAAGAATATACGCATACTCATTTCTAACTGGGAACAGACACACGCAAAAAAGGCGAACATATTGCTAGGCGGTGGGGGGGGGGTCTTTTATGTTGTGCCGATGCACACGTGTATTCTTTTTTTGTGTGTTGGGTACTCTGTTTTGTTTTGTTTTACTGTTATTATTATTATTATTATTCTACTCTCCTCCCCCTTCTCTTTGCTATGCTGATCCTTTCTTATACATATACGTGTGTGTTTTTTTTTAAAAAAAAAAAACTTCTTACTAATGTTGATGTTGCTAACTTGCTCTCTTTTCTTTTTTTTCTTTTCTTACCAACCATATCTTTACAGCCATTCAATGTTACCATTATTATTATTATTATTATTGTTGCTGTGGTGGTGGTAATGAGGCTTTGTGAGGCTTTGAGAGGGAAGACTGCATATGGCGCCGCGAACGTGTATATACCTGCCTTTGTGTACCTCACTGTTTATATAAATATAAATATATATACCTCGTATTTTTTTCTTTTTATGTTTATTTCAACTTATGGATCTTACGTGTATTGCTAACCAGGTATATGTTTTTAGCTGTGTTTCTTACGTTTTACGTTTCCGTTGTGTGTATGTGAGAGAGAGAGATCTCCCCTTTTATGAAATTTTTAAATAAGTATTTAAAAAAAAAAAAAAACATTCTTTAAGTTACTATACGTGCCTATATGCCGTCGTTTCTTTTGCCACTTCTATTTTATCCAAGTGGATGGAAGGTGAAGTACGAACGCAACACGTATCACTATTTTTTTTTTTTTTTTTTACAAGAAGAGCAAAGCACGTCTACCTACTTCACTTATAATAGACGTGCTTTGTTATCCTTTATAAAACTATATTTTCTACATACATATATTTTGCCTTTTCCTCTCCCTACATCCTTCTTTTATCTTTATCTTTATATATCATTGTACAAGTAGATATACCTGCGTCAGATATCCCCCAATTGTGCTCTTAACTCTTAGCACTTGAGAAGGAGCTGAACAAGTAGCACGTGCACGCATACATATACATATATATATATATATATATATATATATATATATAAGCAACTTCTGCACTTGTAGGCTTCTTCTGTCATTTTTTTCTTTTCTATAATAGCAAGAAGTTGCGAAGGATATAAGGGGTAGAGAAAGAGAGAGAGAGGGGGGGAAAAAAAAATGGCTCCTAAGCGTAGAGTAGATAGCACTCCTCGCATTGCGACACCAAAGAAGGGGAGAGGCGAGACGGTGGCAACGCCTTCGCCGGCAAAGCGCTCCGCCCGCAAAACCAAAGAAGAAGTTCTGGATGACGTGTCTTTTATGTCCTCTCCGCCTCCCCGCGAGGTGGAGTACCCGCCCGCGTCCTCGGAGAGCGACAATGATGATGGCGGTCACACAGAGGACACTCCGCACATGCATTCCTCGACTTCTTCAGATGACGGCGATGACGAGAGCGGCAGCAACTACAACAACGAGCGTGAAGATGAGGTGATCTGGAGCGACGACGATGATGGCGAGGATGCCAACGCGATTATTCTCTTCCCCAATGCTGAGGACCTAGACAACACCATTGACCTGGACGAGGAGGAGCGCATTATCCGGCTCGGCACCACTCAGAAACTCGATGAGAGCGACAGCAGCGAGGATGAGGCAACGCTCAACCGTGTAGGTGACATCCCCCTTGAATGGTACAAGGACGAGGACCACATTGGTTACGATATTGAAGGAAAGAAGCTCATGAAGAGCGAGCGCTCCGCCCTTGAGAGGCTGCTGGAAGCCACAGATGACCCCAACCTGATGCGCACTATTCATGACACACTCCATGACCAGAAGAAAGTGCTCTCTAACGCAGACCTCCAGGTCATCTTCAACCTCCTGCGCAACCGCACTACCAACTCGAACTACGATATGTACAAGGAGGTGCAGGAGGACACAGTGGAGTTTGACCCTCTCAATCACCCGCTCGCTCGCGGTGGCGGCCCGTCGAAGGCCCGCTTCGTCCCTGCCCTGCATGACATGAAGGTAATCGCCAAGATGGTGCGCCGCTTGCGCCGCGAGGAGGCCGAGAAGAAAGCAAAGAAGGGCCTGGATGACGAAGACGACAAGCAGCCGGAAATCATCTGGGATGACGGCAAGGTGGAGATGGACACGCACACACACTTCAAGTACCACAACCGTGTGCCCAAGCCCAAGGTCCCTCCCCCCGGCACCTATGAGAGTTACCGCCCTCCCGCGGAGTACCTTCCCAGTGAGAAAGCCAAGCAGCGCCAGGCACGCCTGCGTGCAATCGACCGTAAGGAGCACTTCCTGCCTCAGGCGTTTGATTCTCTCCGTCACGTCCCCTATTACCATCACACGATCCAGGACCGGTACCAGCGGTGCCTTGATCTCGCCTTCTTCCCCCGCGCGCAGCGAACTCGCCTCGTAGTGGATCCCTCCAAGCTGCTGCCTGAGCTGCCTGACCCCAAGGACCTCCGACCTTATCCAGAGCGCCTCTCCTTCCAGTATAAGGGGCACACCGCAACCGTGCGTAGCGTGACGGTCAGCCCCAATGGACAGTATCTCGCAACGGGCTGTGACGACCACATGGTACGCGTGTACGAAGTCCTCACGGGCCGCCTCATGAAGCGCTACGACATGGGTGCCCCTGTGCAGCAGGTGGAGTTCTCCCCTGCCAAGTCGCTCAACCTTCTAGTGGCGGCCGTCGAGTACAGTCTCGTCTTCATTGTTCCCACGTTTGCTGCCCCTGCTGCCGTGAACGATCACACTGTGCGTTTCCTCCAGGCGCCAGGTCTCGCGGCTGGCGCGGATGGCCGTGTACCCGCCCATGTGGTGGCCGGCGAGGGCACTCTGGGTGGTCGCAGCATCACGCAGGCCGCTGTGGATGCGGACGAATTGGCGCACGAGGCTACCGCGGACCTGCATGATATCGAGGAGCGTGAGAAGCGCGCTGAGTTTCTGGATGCCTCCGCGAAGGAGCGCAGTGCGGGTATTATCGTGAAGATCGCCATGCACGCCAAAGTGAAGCGCTTCACTTTTCACGCACGCGGCGACTACATGTGCGCGCTGTGCCCGAAGGATCACGTCAAGTACCGCCAGACCATCATGCTGCAGCTCTCTAAGCGCAAGGTGTTCTGTCCGTTCCGCAAGTTTGCTGAGGTGGTTACCGACTGCAAGTTCCACCCCCGCGAGCCGATGTTTTTTCTTTCCACCACCAACTCAGTCCGCTGTTACAATCTCATGGCGCACAAGCTCCAGCGTCGGTACAAGGCCCCTGGTGGTATCACCACTGCTGTCAGCATCCACCCTGAGGGCGACAACTTCATTGTGGGTGACACCACTAGTCACACCTCGTGGTACGACTGCGATTTCTCTGATAAGCCGTACAAGCGCATGCGCTCCCACAAGGGCGTTGTCAACGCCGTCGGCTTCCACCCAAACACCAACGCCTACCCGCTCTTTGCCACTGGTGCGTCGGACGGCCAGGTGCACGTGTTCCACGGCATGGTGTACGACGACTATAATAAGAACGCCCTTGTTGTGCCTGTGAAGATTCTGAAGCACCGCCGCCCTGTGTACTCGCTCGCGTGGCACCCGACGCTGCCGTGGCTGTTCACGTCGACCGAGGATGGCATCGTAACGGCGTGGACGGAGTAATGCCCCTTGTGGATGGTTAGTTTGGTGGTCGGAGTGATCTGTCTCCCTTCGCACTATATCTGGATCGATTTATTGTTTTTTCCTCTCTTTTTTTTTCTTATTATTACTGACGAACGTTGGATGTGTCGACGCAGTGATAGTCAGAATGCATTAGTGGAGATATTCTCGCTGCCTGCTTCTTCCCACGCCTCCCTCTCCCCTCCCATGTCTCTTCATTTTTTTTTCTTTTGAGATATGGTGAGTGTACTCTTTGTTCTTCGACGCTTGTTTTTTAGTTTATTTTAATTGCTTTTTCTCTACGTCTTAATTGTTATCATTTTTATTATTCAACTGTATTAGTGAGGCAGCAATTTAACAACAGAAAAAAAAAGCACGGCAGAAGGCAGAGGGGGAGATAAAGAAGAGAATGCACGTGCCGCAGAGCGTAGGAGGGCGAAGATAATTACACGGGTAAGTGAAAGCATTGATTTATATATATAAATATAATTCAATGACATAATAAAATGATTGTTCTACATTTAAAAAAAAAAAAAAATCACACAGAAAAGGAAGAAGCACAGCTGATTTACAGAAAGAAGGGCCCCACAGTATGTTGTGCCAGCAAGTGTCATTAGTGCTCTATCCGCAGCAAAGTAAAGCCACAGAAGGGTTTCTGCGTATGGCCCGGAGTTCCTGGATATTGCCTACGTTAAATAAAGCATCAATATTTGCGCTGAAACTGATTGAAAAAAAAAAATAAGAAAATCTGAATATATATATATAGTCGACTGTAGCATATTTTTTGTTCTTTTTTTCTTCCTATTATTGATGGCTCTTCCAACTTTTTAACAGCGCATTAGTCGACACAAACAAGCAAAGGAGAGGGAAAAAAAAAAGGCTAGTCAAAGGAATAGGAATGGCGACCGCGGCTAGCTCACGGACCGTTGTCGCGGTATGTGGGTGTGGGCATGAAGGCCGCCTTGGTCTCGGTACACCAACAACCCTCAATGAAGTTCAATCCATCTCTGCCATTACCCCAATTCCCTTCTTCCTTCGGTCGACACAAGCAGAAGGGAAGGCAGGAAACAGCTCACTGAACGGTGATAACGATGATGTCGGTACAGTGCTCAGCATCCACTGCGGTGCGTACCACACCATCGCACGCACTACCACCGGTCTGTATGGGTGGGGTGCCAACGACTGTGGGCAGTTGGGCCTTGGCAAGTCCAGCAGCAGCGGGGCGATTTTCCATAGCCCCACCCGCCTCACGTTTTTTGATCAACTCAGAAGGCAAGAAAAGACAAGGGCCGTAACAGTAGGAGATGAAGATGAAGTGGTAATGGAGGTGAGCTGTGGCGGCGGTCACTCCCTCGTGCGCACCACGCGTGCTCTTTATGCGACTGGTGTCAACGAGTACGGCCAGCTAGGGCTCGGGCACTCTGCAGAGGTGTTCACGTGGGAGCGGGTCTGCACACTGCCGGTGATGGCGTGGGGGCTGGATGACGGAGACGCGGGAAGTGGTGTTCCGCTGCTTCAAGGAAACATCACACACATTAGCTGCGGGACCCATCACACTCTCATTGCGTGGTGTGATGCCTTTCTTCTGGTGAGCGAGAAATTTGGGGAGAACGAAGACGCACGTGGTACGGAGGCGGGGAGGAAGCGGCTGCGGTACTACCCAGCTCTTGTGACTGCGTGCGGTAAAGGTGACTATGGTGAGCTCGGGTATGACGCCGAGGTGTGGCAGGTGCACCGCTCGCGTGATCAGCGAGTACACGCCTCCCTGGTAGGTGCAGCGCAGCGGCGGCAGATGGCTGGCACGGCGCTCTCCGCCGGCAGTCATCCTAGTGATGAAGGGGAAATGGGGGGTGGTGAACCATACGAAGTTCTTTGTGGCACCAGGAGCAACCCATACGCGGCCAAGTGGAAAGCAAAGCAGAAGGAGCGGCGGCCAGAGTTCTACAGTGCGGTGCTACGTCCTGCACTGGTGGCAGCCCTGGAGGAGGCCGCTATTTCACTGAACAAGTCGGTGGACGTCGCGCATTTAGTAGGTAGAGAGTGTGTGGCTCTGGCAGCCGCTGCGCCTTGTGCCATGGGTGGGGATCAGGAACTGATGAAAGAGACGACAAAGACGCCGCCTTGGCAAGTGGATGAGCTGCGCGCTATGCACATGCACTCCGCAGTGACACTGCAGCGGCGCCACGACAGCAACTCCTCCTCAGCAGCAGGAGCAGCAGCAGCGGCGGCGGTGGTGCGTGTCACGCTGCATTGGGGATGTTTCTACTGCAACGAAGTAGAGGACAACACCTCGTCTATCCCCCGTCCCATTGCTACGGTGGAGGCTACCGCTAAGGAGGATGCCCCTCCCCACGCGGACATACGGGCTCACGCTGGTAATGAAATGCTAGTCCGTTACTATACACACAAAGCAGCTGACCAAACGGCAGCTCATGAGCCTCCATTCATTGCGCAAGTCATGGGCTCCGGTGTGCTGGGCCTCGGTGATGACGACAGTTTTGAGAAGGACTGGGTCTTGCTGCCCCTCTCAGTAGACGATGTAGCCAACACGTCGGTAGTGAGTGTCGTAGGAAGAGACCATTGCCTTCTCGCTCTCACTGCTAGCCATCATTTGGGTGCCGTCGTAGCCACCGTGTTTGGGTTTGGTGACAACCTGCATGGTCAGCTAGGGGTCTCTAATGGTGAGGATAGTGTCACTGCTCCTGTCTCTGTGTTGAAAGTCGGGGACGTACTCAACGAAGAATGGGTGGTGGAGGCTATTCGAGATGTAGGTGCAGGAGCGAGACACTCTGTATTCTTGATTGATGTACATCACAAGGAATAGAGAGAAAGCTTGGGTAGCTTTGCTTGCTTGTTTGGTGTTGTTGTTATGCCATTGTGGATGGCTATGGCAATCGATGTAGTTGCATTTCTCCCCCCTCCCCCCACCCTCCTCTACTTCCCCATACACTCCGAATGGGAGATATTCTGGATGCACAGAGAGAATCAGCGAAAACAAAGTTTTACTTTTTGTATGCGAAATGTTGCTGTTGTTTTCATTTTCTTCTCTTCTCTTCTGCAAATGTGAGCGAAATCGAAGATAAACGTTTTTTTTTTTAAAAAAAAAGGGAATGTATTCCATGCACTTGCCCTCCTCTTTGCACTGACTCTTTCTTCCCTCTCTCTTCTTTCTTTTCCTCTCTCTCTCTCCCCCCCCCCTCCACCACCACCACCTTTCAAAAAGATAATTGTAGCGCTTGAAAGGCATGAGACAACAAGTGCTATTGTGGCGGCGGAGCGGCCTGCTTGGCTTCCCCACCTTCTCATCCTCAGCATTTCGAGGGACTCTAGGTCGCGGCGCCTGCTCTACCTCTGCCTTCTCCTCCGCAGAGACACAGATATTCCCCACTGGCACTTCCAGCGCGGATCTCTTTGCTCGCACACGCATGTTATGCTGTGCTCGTACCTCTACTTTGTCTCTAGGAATGGCAAGCAGTAAGGCACCCCTCAAAGAAGCAGCGACGGTAGCAACCGCAGCAGTAGCGCATTCGAAAGATGACGCTGCTCAGCCAGTTGACCCTGCCTTTATTCTGGAACTGAAGGAGCTCCTCATTCGATCTACGCCGAACGCATGGCACCCTATTGCAGAGCTGTACACCGAGATACCAACCGCCTCAAGGCGTGCCTATGTGAAGCCACATAAGACCTTGATGAATGTGCTTCGCAAATCGCAGAACGAGCTACAAGTGCACATGAATGAGGCTGGTACTCACTTTGCTATTGGCGCAACTGCACCACTGGACAGCACCGAGACGCAGCGCGCCACCTCATCGTCGTCTGTTTCATCATCGCCACCTCCCGCCTCTAGCGAAAAGATGGGCACAAGTATTCCTGTTAGCACGCCAACGCGCGCCGCCCCATTGATTGTAAATTCTCCCGATCGCTTCGTTGACTTTTATTATGACGTCCAGCTTACAAAGTTCCCCGCACCACCGGCAGACTTCGACGTCACGCCATCCGCGCTCCCCTCTGCGCGTGGCACGGAGGATGGCACGGTCATTGCTCTGAGATCTTTTCTTGCCTTCATCCCGCCTTTCTTTGTCCCCATGTCTGAGGTGCTCGCCCGCATGCCAGGCTACGCGGAGGGGCACATTATCAAGTACTTCAGTACAAAGGCAATGGAAATTGTGAATGTGGGAGAGCGACGCTTTGTGCGGCTCTACGGTGGCTACGCTAAGCTGAGCTTGGAAGGCTGTGAGGTGGCAGAGGAAGCGTTTGCGCACTATAGGCCGGATATTTCTCTCGCGGCCGCGTTTGCCACGGCTTTTGGTGGAGTGACAAACAAGTGGATGCCTCTCGAGTTGTTGCTCAAGAGGGCAGACCCACGAGCGGTCGCGCGGCTACCATTTTTAGGCCCAGAGGCAATTATCTACTTTGCGCAGATGCAGCACCTATTTAAGTTTGCCTCCGGGAATGACGGCGGGGCTGTTTTGCTGCTTGACCCAGGCAGCGTTGTGGATTTGACTTGTGAGACGACACCGACGCCGAAGAGCTGCAACTATCTACTAAGCAAGGTGCCACTTGACGGCAGTGTTGATCTCAGCGAGTTGCAGGCCACCATCCCCGATCACCTCATGAAGGAAATCAAGGACTTCTTTGGTGACTTGCCATCCTTCTTCAAGACACATGGACAGGTGTTTCACATGCCCCCAGATGCGAGTGTGGTGATGCGAGAGTCGTACCGGAATCGGTTGTATGTCGCCTCGCTACCTCTTGAAGAACAGCTGGAAATTGCGATCAAGCGCCACAACAAGACCCGTGTGCGAGCAATTCGACGTCGAATTGCTTTCCGCGACAACCCCTCCCATCCTTTTCACGACCCCGACAACCTGGCGCAAGAGATTAGCAAGTACCTGCCGCATCGGGGTCACGTCCTTCTCAAACATTTTCTCAAGAAAAACATTCCTGAGGAGCTGCTTAACTACTTGCCTGCCAAGATATACAATTTCTTCTCCAACTATCCGCAGTACTTTCAGCAATTCGAGTATCAGCAGGCTGGCACGTGGTGTGTTTGCAGGGTAGGCTTGCCCCTCCCCCGTGGGGTGATTAGAAAAGAGTTCTCTGAAGCGGACCTCCTGCAGCTTGTCGCTGAATACGTGCAGACGAGAGCCACAGGACGGCCCTGCACGGATGTGTATCTAAACCTTCCCCGTGGAGCGCAGGATGTCATTAAGAAGAAACACGGCGGCATCTACCACTTCGTTGTGAAGTATCCTCAGTATTTTAATGTGGTGCTCGGCAGTGACACGGAAAACGCGAAGAGCAGCGCTGTTATCCACCTGCTGCAGCTGCCACCTGTGGCGGCCTCCTCAAGCGATGGTGGTGCAGGTCACTTGGACAGTGATGCAATAGAAAATGACGACGAATGATGAGGGCGGGTCCAACAGCAATGAGAGTAAGGAGCTGCGGCGGCAGCAGTAGTAAAATCAAACCAAGAGAGGAGAAGGAGATGGAGAAGGAGATGGAGAAGGAGAGAGGGGGATATCGTTGTGATCGATGAGGGTGATCTCTGAACTGGCATGTAGAGGGTGTGAGAGAGAGGGAAGAACTGTGGCAGCTACTTAGCCGCCTTGATCACCGCTATCATTACTTTTTTACAGAAGTTTACATATTTATTGTGTGAATGTGTGAGTCGATATACATGAAATTACTGTATATTTATCTATCCACGTGTGTCCCATACACAGGAAGACCTTTTCAGTGACACTGTATAATACTCAACTTCCCTTTATTGTTTTCCTTTTTTTTTCACTACTGCTATTGATTACTTTGCGACTAGTCTACTGAACACACACACACACATATATATATATATATATCGTATACGCATACATACATTTACATATACATGCAAGTGACGCTCTCTGGGCGAGGCCTAGAGTCCTTTGACCCAAGTAGTTTTGTTCTCGGCGACGATGCCGAGCAGCAGAGCGTGCTGCACGTCAAGCATCTTGATCTTTCTCACAACTCTCTGCCTTCCATCACCGGGCTTGAAGGTCTCACTCGCCTGGACACTCTCAACTTATCGTATAACGGGCTGAAAGGTCTTGACGGAGGCCTCCCCCTCTCCCTTTCACAGCTGGATGCCTCACATAATGACCTGACATCTCTGCAAAACGGCGCTCTTCTGCCGCTTCAGCAACTCCAGCTCCTGGTGATTTCGTATAACCGCCTGACCGACCTGCACGGCGTGCCAGACATCACCCATGCCTTACGTGTCGTAGACGCAAGTAATAATAGACTAGAGACTCTCGCTGGACTCGAGCGGTGCCAGCACCTGGAGGAGCTGTATGTCGCGCACAATCTGATCAAGGAGGTGGTGGATGTAGCCCCTATTCGCGCTTTGAATAAACTACGAGTGTTGACGCTCACGGGTAACCCGCTTGTGCTACGTAAGAAGCAGGTGGCGACGTTGAAGCAGATTCTTCCAGCCTCGCTCGAGAGAGACGATCTACCCATGCTCGGAGCAATGAGCAGCAGCAGCGTGAATACCTCCGTGCAGTCCTCGGCCTCGGGTCAGCAGGACCACCAACCGCAGCGGCAACCACAACGAGGGCCATTGTCGCAGATGAATAGTAGTGTGGTGAGCACAAGCGATACTCTCAACGAAATCAACATGAGCGCTGGTAGTCACAACGTAAGTAACATCACCGTGGAATGTCTCGAGGCAACCGCTATCGGGAAAACAGCAGCAGCGGCAGATTCTCTCCTAAAGTCTAAAGAAGGGGGGCACTCACCGTATGAGCGGAGATCACTGCCACAAGAACCGGCTCCTGTTCCTCAGCTCCGCCCATGCTCTACGACGCTATTTACAGAAGACGCGTGTGGTGGTCGGCCTCACGCCAGCGCCATGAAGAAGATAATGGGGCCTGCTGCAAAGCTTGCTGGTCCCTCCTCTTCAGCCCCTCTGCATCGCGGTCATGGCTCCGAGAGTGACGCTCTTTCACGATCATCGCCTCCTCTTCCCCTTTCACCTGAAGCTGCTGCTGTTCACCCGGCAGAGGTGGCCGCTCTGCACGAGGCGTTGCAGCGTGTCACGGCGGAACGAGATGCGTACCGGTTGCACGCCCAGCAGCTCCAACGCTACGCGGATCAGCTAGAGGAGTACCTCAGCAAGCAGAGCGAAGCGACGGCACTTGTGTTACGAATCAATGATCAAATTCAGACACGGATGCAGTTTGGCAAGTTGGGAGTTGGTGATAATGGCAATCGTAGCGTGGGAAGCAGCGGCAGTGGCAGCAACCGCAACATCAATGAGGTGGGAAAGGCATATAGAAAGGATGCTATGGCAGATGCGAGGTCAGCAAGCGCTGATTTTAGCGCGTTTGATTCCTCTATGCGTAGGGCAGCCACTAGTGCCCCAAGCATTCCTATTGAGAATCGTGTGACTCCGCGAGGTCCTCCGCCGCTGGCTCCGCAGCGCACGCGCAGCAATACTGGCCGCAGCCCCAGCATCAACCACTCGCTTGCGAATACGAGTACTGGCACGTGTAACGATGGCGGCGTTAACAGCAGTCACAACAGTGGGCACGGAGCAGTGGCGTGGAGCTCTTGTGGAGCATTGCCTTCATCTTCGTCTCCTTCTGATGTTGCTACGGCGCATACGGAGCCGCTGAGCCAACACAAAGCGGAGGCGGCGGCGAGTCCCCTCTCACGACGTCAGGTAGCCGCACAGTTGATGGCAAGACTCCGACAGAAGCAGCAGCAGCATTTGTAGTGAAGACGCTTTGAAAGGTAAGAAAATATATCGCTTGAGCGCTTGGGCATAGATATATATATAATTGTATATGTAAATTAGAGAGGCCTTCTATTTCTCTCTCTCACTCTCTCCCCCACACCCCACCCCGCCTCCTGTATGACTTAGAATCATCAGCTACAACACCCTTGCCACAGCCACGCATGCATACCCATATACGCGTATGAATACACACAGCAACAACAACAAAAAAAAAGAGAGATGTTAAAGTTGTCCCAGTTGAATTGATGAAGCTCGCATGGCTTCCGTGTACTTTTTCTTTCTTATCCTTTTTTTTTTCCTTTCCAACACGCATGCATTTTTTTTTCCTCTTCTTCTCTTCTCATTTTTCGATTTTATTAAAATTATCATTATTTTCAGTTCAAAACGGTTTGTGAGAGAATACGGTAGTTCCTTTCTCTTCTTGCCGATAGCCTTATATATATTTATATATATTTATTTATTTATTTATTCTTTGTTTTGCCTTTTTTTTTGCAGTTCTATACTAGTGTAAATAGTTTCCCCTCATTTTTTTTTATTTTTAAGCCAGACCCTATTTTTATTTTTATTGTTACTCTTATTTTTATCTTATTTTTTATTTTCTATTCAAGTTTTGCTACAACGGGGGGGAAAAGAAGCTCCGTATTATACTACCCTCTGATCGTGCCTGTAACCAAAGGCACGAATAGTCAAGTGTGCTTTACACAGACAATACACACTAGGCCGGAAAGACAAGAAGTGGAGGAAAAAGCGCAAAGGATAGAAGAAGCTTCGCCAACTCACGACGAAGGGGGGGAGAGTGGGAAACGCACAATAAGGAATAGAGGTAAAGGCAAAAACTGTGAGAAGGCAAGTAACTCCGTTTTTTTTCCTCTCCTTTTTTTTTATTAGTTTTGCTATACAGCCATAAGACAAAAGGGTGGTAGAAGAACAAGACCAAAATAAAAGGGAAAAAGGTTTCAGCACTATGGCTCCGAAGCGACGTCGCTCGCTTAGCTCTACGAGTCAGAGCTGGAGTCTTTTCTCAAACTCAAGTAACTCCTCTGTGGCCTCCCAGCATACTCTTGCTCTGCGCCGCACTTTCATTCCATCTCCACAAAAGCTGTTTCCGGTGCTTGAGCAGCTCGATGTCTCACTCGATTGGAAAATTACAGTGATAGGTCTCCTTATTGAGACACTGCAGCTGGTTGCGCTAGTGTTCAACATGAATTTTACATGGGGCCCCACTTTTGGTCCGTACGTGTCCAAAGTGGTATACTTTTTTCTCCTTCCACTATTTGATTCCAAATGGGCAGCCAACGCCACCGGAGCAGCTATAGCCTTCTTTTGGATTTTTCTCGTGATCACCGGGGTCGCGCTTGGGCTCTTTTTGCATTATGTCAGACAAGAGTTTCATCGCATTCCCAAGTTGTTCAGGGCGTTTCTGCAAGGAGTCATGCACATTTGGGTGTCTTTTGGCCTCCTGCCAGTTGCCATGTCATTCATGAGCTTCATCGCGTGCAACACCAGCAATACCTCGCTTTACTGGTTCCCCAGCACGAAGTGCTACAGTGGCTATGGTCTGGTTGCCTTTGCCTTTGGCATAGTAGGGCTTCTTCTGCTAGGTTTGGTGCTGCTTCTAAGTAGCTGCTTTCTCTTTGCAGACATGCCAGACTCCACCAACCTTACTGCGCGTCCTGGAGGTCTCGTGACCTGCAGTACCACAGTGATGAAACTTTCCTCGGCGATTATGTTTCATGTTCTTCTGTCTAAAGGGCACCCGAAAATCTTTGCCGCCGTCTTCTGCACCTTGTGCGGCATACAAGCCATTCTCTATGTGGTGTTTCTCCCTTACTACTCCATGAGGATGACTCAGTTGAGGGTGGCACAGATGCTTGTTGTGGTCGCATTTGCTGGTGTGGCAGCCGCTGATGTACCAGCCTCTTCCGTCTGGCATGCCAAGTCCATTAGCACCATCGTGGTGATTCTTCTCGCCATTGCGGGTGCCGTCGGAGGCTGGTTCTTAGCCCTCGCACGCCTCAATGGTGATTACGCTCGCGCCGTGGAAGCACTGCAGCATAACCGCGTGATGCTCAACGCCGACAGCCTCACTCCAACCTATCCCACCTCTCTTCCTGAGCACGATCTTGTCTTCACACGGTACCCAACTATTGAAAAGATTATCATGGGCGACACCACTCATGGCCGGAACAACAATCATAATAACAACAGCAGCAACAACAATGCTTTTTCTGAAGTGGTCAGCGAAAACAGCGCCGATGGCAGGCACGGTGGTGCCAGTGGTGGCGGAGGCGGCGCGGGACGTCTGGCAGAAGATGAAGAGGAACCGTTTGATCAATGGAGCATCCTTGACCCGTACGTCAGTCAAGTGTTTTTTGCCAGCGACGTGGAGGTTGCCACCCGCTTCTTACGTGAGTTTACGGTTCGTACAGGTGCTATAGCGCCAACTCCGCGCATGTGTGTCTTCGCGGCCCGCATCTTCACCAAGGGCATGGTCAAGTATCGGAACGACCCCTACCTTGTCTACCATTTCAGCATCTTCCTGTCGCTCTACGCCCACAAACTTCGCATGGGCCTTGCAGAGATAACGCTTCTTCAGCGTAGTACGCAGCACATTCCGCTCATGCTCTCGTACCGCCTCTATTGCATGAGCGAGACACTCAAGAGGGCACTCAACGTGTCAAATAGCCATCAGATTCAACTCATGTCCGTTTCCACCGAACTTCACAAGGAGATTCTCGGTGCCATGTCGTCCTTCTGGGGCCACCTCACCTCCGGCTCCCATACCAGTGAGCAGCTCGCGAACGTGGCTGACTACATTACCGCCAAGCGTGAGCACTGCAAGGCCTTTTATGAGAAGACACTTCAGATGCCCACCGAAGCGATTCTCCTGAACTACGCCAAGTTTTTGCGAGATGTAATGCTTGACGACGAGACCGCCAAGGCGCTCAGTGAGCGTGTTGCAGAGGAAGCGGAAATGTACCGTCAGCAGCAGCGCGCGCAACACGCACGCGGCGACGGCGGCAGCCATCGCGGCGCGGGCGGCAGCATCTCCAACGTGAGTCGTGTCGGGGCGAACTGGCAGTCTTGCAAGATGGTACTCAAGAATGCCAAGGCGCGGCAGGCGGAGCGCACCAACCACAGCGACTTCTCCCAAGGTTCAAATGAGATTTCTACTCTGCGCATCACTGTTTTTGTTGTCTTTGCCATTATTCTCCTTGTTGTGATTGGCATGATGGTTGCTATGGGCATACGCATAGGCATGCTCGCGACGACCGTCGACCGCATCCACGCCGCCACCACATCACGCCTCTATGTCACAGTCGGCGAGTACCTGGTTGGGCAGCTGAAGTACTTTTATGAGTCCTCCCTGCCTGAAAGTCAAAAGGAGCCCATATTGAGCTTCATCAAGCAGCGGCTGCTGAAGAGCGCAGAGATGCTAAAGGAGAGTCACAACAGCCTCACACTGGGCAAGCTTTATACTGGAAGTAGCACCATCACGGAATACATGAACGTGAAGCGAATGGAGATCATCGAGCCTGGCACGCTATCGTTGGAAGGTAATCAAGCGCGTGTTCTCATTGATGTTTTCAACCTTGGCTTCCGCATTGCCTCTGACTTTACGGAGATCGCTGAAAATTATGGGAAGACCCTCTCGGCCGCCACTGCAACTTCCTTTGTTCTTGCCAACGCGCAAGAGTTTACCTTTGGTCGCGCATTCAACCGCACCGTTGATGCCTACGTCAAGCAGCGCAACGATTTCATCAAGGATACCATCTGGATTTCAGTGGTCCTCTTCTGCGTTGCTGTTTTCCTACTGCTCTTTGTGTACTGTATTGTCCTTGTGTATCTGCGCCGCATTGAGGTGAACAAGGTAGCAACCATTAACCTCTTCTCTCTCATCCCTCGCTCCTACTTGGAGGATCTATACGGCAGCAGCCGCGAGAAGATCCGCAACTTTGATAAGGAAGATGAGATCCTTGCCCAACACCATCAGGAAAAGAACAACGGAAACGGCGGCAAGAGGGTAGGACTTCACGCAGTGGAGGATGAGAATAGCGGTGGTAAAAGCAAGAAGGCGGTTACGATAGTGGCCGGCAGCAATAACGGTAGAAGAAGAGACGTGAACGAAAAAGAAGAGAAGAACCTTGACACTATTGCTGAGCACAACCGTCAGAGAGCGAACGGTAAGGAGGCAAACACGACAACCTTAGACGATGCTGTTGCTGCTGCTGTTGATGTGGATGTAAGCAACAATAACCGTCACAGTGACAACTGGGACTCTGTTGGTATGCGGAGGAGGGAGGAAAGAGAGGGCTACCAAGTGACCCGTGCAGCCAATGGAGATACTACCGCTCCAGTCACTTACAGCGATGATGATCTTGAGCTCAGCGATGAAGACCGCGCTTACAACGGCGAAGAGGACGACACCGTTTACGATCGTCACGCCATCTCTCACTACATCACTGGCCTGTCGGACGCTCTTGCAAATCCCGCATTTCTCATGGGGGTTCTCATTCTCTGCACAGTCATTGCTGTGGCGAGCTTTGGCACTGGGTACAGCCTCTACACCGCCACTGGATCGATCCGCGACGTCTCTGACACGGTGAACACGTTTAAACGTCTTAGCACCTCCTATTATAAAGCCATGTCTGCCCTTGGTGAGCACGCTCAGCAGTACACCCTCACCGGAGACCTTGTCCACGTGGAACGCTACTACGACTATCTTGTCGCGAACGACTTTTACAATGAGATAAGCTATGGCATTCTCAACGAGGCAAGCACAGAGGTCGTCCAGGCCATCTTGAACATCCGTGTTGTCCTCAACAGCGCGCTGCTGCGGCAGCAGGTGGCGATGTGGCTTGCCTCACTTTTCTACAAGGTGCCATCGGATCAGAGCTACCTCTTCTCTCGCATTGGTGCCTCGAGGCAACCGTACGACTTCACCGCTCTCACCACTCTCCTCCAGGAAATCTTTGCGGACTACAACCCTATTGTGTCTCTCCCCACGGCGACAACACCAGACGAGGATGAGTTAAGACCCCCGCAACAGATGATTGAGGTGGCACAAAACTTGGTTTTTGACGACTACTACACCGATCACCGATACCTCATGGTGAAGAACCTCAACATCATGTCAGATGGCAACGCAGGCTCCGGCACGCGCGAGTTCACGAAGCAGCGCAGCCTCGCTATTGCCACACTAGTCCTCGTGATTTTATGCGCTGTACTTCTGCTCATCTCCATTCGTGGCGCGTTTGTGCGCGGCGATGTTGCCTTCGTCACCCGCTTGGCTCTCTTTATTACATTTGGCATTTCTGTCGTCGCGATTGCGCTCCTTGTAGTGACGCTGAGTGCCATCTCTGATGCCGTGGAAACCCACGAACAGTACAGTACGTATATGAATGCCTTCAACTCTACTATTATCATGCTGGAGGCCAACCGCAACTATGCCCTCCGTGTGCAGCACTACGGCTTCCCGTCGGCGGTGCGGGAGTGGCAGACCACTATCAGCCACAACAGCTTCAGCGAGAACACACTGGACCTCCTTATCACCCACGTGCAAGGCCTGACCGGAGAAAGCGCTATAGCCGCAACACTGCAGGTAACAAAGCTGCTAGACAGCATTGAAAGCATTTTTTACTACACAGACATCACAGCACAGCTGGGCATTAATGCGTGGAAGTTGGCAGCCGTCAGCGAACTCCAAGGCTTCGCGTACAGCCGCTCGCTGGAGCGCAACTTCCAGGAAGAGTACTTCAGGTTTGGTGATTCTAACCCATTCTTCTATACAAGGACACAAGACGATTTTAAAGAGTCAGAAGATGATCAGAAGAAAATTGCCGAGATTGCAGTGTCTGGCGCGCGCTACGACTACGTTACCAAACAGCACGACGCGGTGATTGACCTTTTTTTTCAAGATGTTGATAGTAGTTTCATGGAGGAGACGGTCAAGCACAACACGAAGATGATCACCTACGCGAAATTTTCCATGGGGCTGACGGCAGTTCTCATGGGAATTGCCCTGCTTACCACCATGTACGCCATCTTTGCCGCATTGATGCATAGGTCAAGTTACTTTGGAAACAATCCATCAACTGCATCAGCCTCTGGCCAGAAGAAGGCAGAGAAGGAGGAACAATCTAGCTACCGCCGCAAGACCGGCATTATTCTCTTCTTTTCTATTGCGATCATTGCAGGTCTGCTGATTGCCCTCCTGCTGCTGTCGATAAACTACGACAAGCACGAGGAAGATAACTCACAGTTACTCAACGCGATTGGCATCCGCGACTGGAGTGTTGTTGAGGTACTCCTCGGCGCCCAGAACATCTGGTTTCGCAGCCTTACACAAGATCAACCATCTTCCTTCGCAGTGCAGTTCACCCGCGTTTTGGAGAAAGCCATCACTGCGCGTGAAAATCTCTATCTTGGATCTCCTGACAGTACCTTTGGAGGCCTCTTGAGCGACAGCACGGAACAGGATATCGCGCTCTTCGGAAGCGACGTCTATAAATGGGAGCAGTATGCGGCAATGTGCAGAGTATCAGGCGTCGGCAGAGGCTTTTCAATAATGGATTTCCCCCCTGGACCTAAGGACGACATAGATAAGATGGTGAACCGACTCTTCTCAAATGGTATCGAAAACGTTGTGTGGCAGTTCATCGGTCTCTGTTTATTGATTGTGAAGTCCCCAATACCACAAACCGCCATTGACTATATGGTGCCCTCCTTCAGCGCGTTCCAGTACATCTCCACTCGACTCGCCGAGTCCTCCCAGCAGTACTTTGAACACACCAGTGCGAGCTGGGGCGTCAACGGAGCCATCTTCCTTGTCGTCGCCGGAATACTTGTGGCTGTGATCGCTGCTGTGGTATTCTTTGTGCTACGCCCCCTCTTGAAGCACCTAGTTGATGAAGAGGAAGGCACCCGGCTGCTCCTGCGCATGATCCCTGAGAAAGTGCGGCGCGAGGTCCCAGCAATCAGCGACTTTTTTCAAACTGGCACCGTCAACCAAGATGCGGAGCTCATCAATGACGCATGTGTTCAGGCAAATGCAATGGCCATAGTAGTGGTCGATCACGATGACAACATTATCCGCGTCTCGCAGGAGATGCAGCGTCACTTCCATATGGCCGAAGCCCACATGCTCAAGCAGAAGGTAGATATACTTCTTTCCCCAGATCGTGCGTTGGTCCTGGCCTCTTACCGAGAGCACCGCGACCGCAGTTATCTCAGTGAGCTCATTGGCAAAAAGTCTCGCATGCTCGCCCGCCGCGGTGACGGCACGCTCTTCCCCACAGAAGTTTTTGTTCGTGAGGTGTTCCTTACTGACACAGGCAACAATGGGCGTGGGGAAAGCAAGAGCTGTTTTGTGATGCGCTTCTATAACGTGTGCATCAAGACAGATATCGAAACTGTGCGCCGTCTTCAGGCCAACGTGTTTGATCTGAGCCGTCAGCCTCAGATTGTGACGGACCCGACGGGAGTAGTACGTTTGGCCAACCGTGCCACACACGCGCTCTTTGGTTTCGACAAGACGGAGCTGATTGGCTTCAACGTGAATGTGCTCATGCCCCCCGAAACAGCCCGCGTGCATGGTCAGTATCTCGCTAACTTTAACACGCGGGTTTCCAAGGGGTTCAGAGAAGGGGAATTTGGCAGCAGTATGGCCATCAACCTGAAGGTCAGCCGTCGCGTCGTCGGTATGAGCAAGGACGGACGGCAGATCCCGCTTGAGCTCATCATTGGCGCTATATTTAGTTCAGCAGGGAATGTGCTCTACCTCGTCGGCCATCTCAACAACCTCACGGATGAGCTTCTCACAGCCCAGAAGAATCTCGCGACGCAGAAGCTGATTGAGCAGTCTCCTTTGCCTTTTGTGATCTTTGACAAGAAGAGCCACATTACCGTCTTCTCGCCAGCAGCAGAGCGCTGCTGGGACCACGTGGCGGATGACGTGATTGGTCAGTCTCTCAACTACCTGCTCGCTCACAACACTGCTGTGCGGTACAACTTCGTGAATGACCCCAAGTCGGACCTGAAGCACTTCATTGGCGTCACGAGAACAATTGAGGCCAAGCGCAGTAGTGGAGAGTGTTTCCAGGTGGAGGTGAGCATGCAGGAGTGCACTCAGAACAATGAGCCCATGGTGATGGCCTACTTCAAGGATCTCACGGCTGAGGTGAAGATCGTCCGGCACAATTACCTCAACCACACTTCCTTCGATCAATCCCCCATTCCCATTGTCGTCTCAGACGAACATGGCGAGATCAAGAGCATGAACCTCGCAGCGGAGAAGCAGTTTGGCTACCCCGCTGGACAAGCAGTTGGAAAGAACGTGTCCATCATTATGCCAGATCATATCGCCTCGCGTCATGATGGGTATCTTCAGCGTTACCGAAACACGGGTGTGAAGCGCGTACTCACCGGCTCGCGCCAGGAGTACGCCATGCGCTCCGATGGCCGCATCTTTTCAGTCGACATTCACCTCAAGGAGACCACCGTGCAGGACTCCCTCAGCGAGACTGGCTTTCGCAGGCTGTTCATGGCGTACATCCGCGACACATCAGGCGCGTATCAGATGGAAATGGCAAATGACGTCCACAACAGCGTCACGCACACGTGTCCCGTGCCGATGTTGTCAATCAACGCGCAGGGCACCATCCTTACCTTCAACATGGCAGCTGAGGAGCTCTTGCAGTACGAGGCGGATCTTGTCATTGGACAGAACGTGTCCATATTGATGCCGCAGCTCTACGCACAGTCACATGATGCCCACCTTCGGAACTATCTCCTTCACCGAAAGAAGAATATGCTGGATTCGGTCCGGACGGTTATTGCAAAGAAATCGAGTGGAGAGGAGGTGACGGTTGAGGCGCGCGTGCGAGAGGTAGATCGCGGCACGGTGAGTCCCATATACGTCGCCACCTTCGTCGACATCACCGCTCTCGCGCAGCGTAAGGACGAGTACAACACAGAGCGTGCCTTTGTCAGTATGTATCCCGATTCTATCATTGTGGTCGATGCAAAGAGCAGCGTGCGGTACTTCTCAGATGAGGCCTCCAAGACCTTTGGCTGCCAGAGTGCTGACGAGTTGATTGGCATGCGCCTGAACTTCCTGCTCAGCACAAACGACAGCCAAAGCAGTACCTCGGAACACGACGCTACGCTGGTCAGCATGTTTTCCGAAGCAGACAGCATTTTCACCGCCGTTAACAATCGATTCTCTTCTGTGTCTGCACAGGCGCAGAAAGAGGCGACCGAACACACGATGTCATTCCTGCGTCGCGACACTGGCCTTTCGTTTACCGCTCGTGTCGTAGCCAAGCGCCTGCGTGGGGGCGAGCTCCCCAAGGGGCGGTCCACCGGAATCACCATGGGGGCGGGCTACGGGCTACTCAATAGGGAGACCGCCACGCAGGATGGCAACAAGGTCCAGAGCGAGGAGGTTCTCTACGTACTCTTTGTGCACGAGCTCGCTCAGGAACACCTTCTCCGGCAGAGCATCGTTATCCGCGATACCCTCCTCCACGATTTCGACTTTATTGGTGCCCTTCAGATCGATGAAACAGGCGCCATCCGCTACGCTAACCCAACTATCCTGCGCATGCTGAAGTTCAGCAACGCGTCAGAGCTGGAGGGCCAGGACTTTGCACGCGTCATGTCTCCAGAGGCAGGCAAACAGTACCACATGTATATTGACCGCTTCATCGCTACTGGTGTCGCGACATTGCGTGACACGCCACATGAAGTGCAAGCACTCTGCAAAGACGGCACCCACTTTACCGCAGAGATCACAGTTAGTCACCTTGAGCTTGGCGACACCAAGGGTACGATTCAGTTTTTTGTCTTTGTACGCGACTCTACTGCGAAGGTGCGTCATCGCAACGACGAGGCACTCATGAACGAGCTTCTCCTGACCGCCCCGCTTCCCGCAATGCTTATCACCTACAAGCCTCAGGGCTCAAAGGATGTAGAAGTAGGAAAAAAAAAGAGGGACCGCAGGAAGAGGGCGGCACACGGCACGGATAATTACGTTCCGTACGACGAGATGGATGACACGGATGAGAAGAGTACGGCTGGAGTGCATGATACAGAAGGCGTCAGCGCACTCTCTCATGGCGGCGTTATCACCGTGTTCAACAAAGCCGCGGAGGAGCAGTTCCAGAGGTCGAACGACGATGTCAAGGGTATGGTTGTGGACTGCTTGCTCGACCATGGAGATGCGGAAGGCACACTCATGCAGCGCTACTACGAAGCTCTCGCAATCAACGCAGCAGCAACGCAGAACAACAAAAACAACAACAATGGCGAGGACGATGTGCGCTCCTCTGTGCCTGGCAGTAACACAGTCTCAATTATTGCGAAGGGTGTGCGAGAAAACGGCTCCGTATTCCCCGCGCGGCTCACGCTGCTTGAGGTCACCACCTATGCTGGTGCTACCAACGACAATACCGGCTCTGACAGCGGATCTATTGGCACCCCAGCGCTTCTTGTGTACGTGGAAGAGATTTCTGAGCATCTGCAGCGGCAGCTGGAGCTTCACATCAGCGTCACTGTAGCCGACGTTGCACCACACGCGGTGGTGTGTGCGGATCAGGAAGGCAACATTGTGCTTTTCAGTACTCAAGCAGAGGCGATGTTTGGTTTTATAGAGAAGGAGATCATCGGCCACAATGTGTCAGAGCTGATGCCCCCGCACATGGCAGAGCAGCACACGCAGAGCATACACAACTACATGCAAGAGGTGGCCAAGACCGCGGATGGAGCTCCACGTTTTGCCACACGTCCAGTCGAGCTGCTGCGCAAGATCGCACGCAGGAAGGACGGCACTATGTTTCCGGTGGAGATCAAGCTATACGAAGCGGTGGCGTCACCTCCCCCGCAGCAACAGCACTCGGCTGGGTTCTCTGCTTCACTGCCTTCCAGCAGGCGAGGAACGTCGGCGTCGGAGGGAGGGGCTCGTCTCTTCGTCAGCATTTTCCGCGACACAACCAATGATGTGGCGGACAGCATCACCGGTGCGCTCTGCAAGGCCTCCATCAACGCCTTCGGCCTTCCCTTCTTTGTTCTCAGTAGTGTCGGCGTGTTTGAACAGGCTAACACGGCATTCTCCGACGTCTTTGGCTACCGCCGCAGCGAACTGCTCGGTCGCAATGTGCGCATCCTCATGTCCCCCGAGACGGTGACTCGCTTTGACGCATACGTGGCACAGCGCCAGTCCATCTTGCAGAGAGCAGAGATGTCCGCCCCTGTCACGGCAGCCCGCAACGCTGGCGCGAAGGAGGCATCCGGCCACGTTACCTCCAACAGGATGCCCTTGTATATTTCGGTCACACACAAGTCGGGCGAGGAGATCCCCGTGGAGCTCATGCTGGGCGATCACAATGCAGAATACCTAGGCCGCACCTCTATATTCGGCTTCCTGCGCGATGTGCGAGACTCTGTTAATCTTGTCAAGCAGCGTGCCTTCAACGAAACAGTCACCACAGTGGAAAAGGTAGCCGTGCTTCTCGTGGACAACAGTGGCAAGGTAACGCACGTCAACAATTCGGCGCGGCAGCTGTTTGGTTACCTGGTCAAGGCAGGCAACAGCGGTGCGGATGTTATAGAAGTGATGGAGGGTCAGCCACTGAGCGCTGTACTGCCAGGTGCTAGCAAGTTTGACGAGTTTATTGCGAAGCTGAAGTGGGCCGCAGCCACACAGCCAGAAAACACTGGCGTCCAGCGCAACGTGGACGGCCTCAGGCGCGATGGTGTGCTCATCACTTGCACAGTCAGTCTTCGTGAAGTGTCATCTAACGCGGACGAGGCGTCTTACGGTCTCATCATCACCGACGTAGTGCAGCTTGCGACGAGCAAGGAGAACGAGCTACTCATGCAAGTACTGCAGCGCAAGCTACTGGTCGGTGTCGTGGTGGCAACAGACGACAGTGTCATCACCTACGCGAATCGTTATGTGGCGGAGATGTTTGGCTTCTCCTCTCCAGATGAACTGCTCGGACAGGACCTCATCACTTTCTTGACACCACACGACGCTGAGGACCACCACACCCACATCGAGAGCTACCTCCGCGGTCGCAAGGGCAAGTCTAGCATTATTGGCCGCACTCGTCGCCTCGTTGGTCGCAGGCAGGACGGCACCCCCGTCACGCTCGACCTTGACATTGAAGAGCATGTGTCAGTTGAAGGACACACCTTTGTTGCCTTCATGGAAGATCTTACCGAGTCCGTCCGTCAAGATGGCGAGGCGAGGGTTGCGGAATCAATGATGGACTCCGTCCCGATAGTTACTCTCATTGTGGATCAGAGCGGAGTCATCTCGCGCGCCTCGGAGTCTTCACAAGGGCTTCTGCAGCAGTCTGCCAGCGCACTCATCGGTCGACAGCTGGGTACTGTCATTTCTATTAGAGGGAACAGTAGCGATGGCTCAGCAACGGCCTTCAAGGCTAGCCGACACCTCCGTCCTGGCGTCATTCCCATTGAAGTGCGCACCCGCTTTGGCGTACTGGGGACAATGACTGTCGTTGACCTCACCAACGGTCGCATGAACGGGCGTGTGTACATGTGCTTCCTGCAGCAAACATAAGGAACTAAATCAAAAGGCGAGAAGTAAAGCAAGACACAGCTGCCCTCATACGCAGTTTTCTTTACTTTGTTTTCTTTTCCGTTGTTTTATTTTTTTTTCCTACTTCTGAGAGTGGAATTCATTTTTTTTCCTTTTCTTTCAGCCCTCTCTTGTTCACGCTCGCGTTGCTAGATGTAGCAGTATTTTTGATGGGCGGCGTGTAGTTGGGTTCAATAAATTCATATATATATGATGTTGCCGGCAGTGGCGGCAAGAGATGTACATAGTTGGTCTGTCCTCTGTACATACAGACAGGCACACATATTAATATATATGGACAGCATGCTTTTTTCCCCCCTTGCTTTCAATCGTGCTCACATGTGTCTGTGTGATGCTGCACTTAACCTTTGCTGTTGATCTTGTTGTTGTTGTTTTCGGTACCCACAGATGTAAAGAATTTCTGTCCCCGACTGTGGATAAATCTTTTTTTTTTGTATCGGTGCGGCGTTTTCTATTTGACTGCTTATCTATTAACACATCTTTTTTTTTCTGGAATACTTGTGTGTGTGTGTGTGCGTATGTAGGTGTGTCTGCTTACACCTTTGTATGCCTGTGATGTATTGAACGTGAAGATTCGTTAAATTCTACGACAGAGAGGAAAAAAAAAATGGCATTGTATCCTTTTTTTTGAAACGATCGTTATCTCGATCTTTTTTCTTTTCACTTTTTTTTTCTTTTGTTTTCAGGGTTTTATGGCTAATTCTTATACCTTACTTTAAAAATATATATATATATCTACACGTGCGTGGTTGTTTTCTACAGCAACAGAAAATAGAAGTGAGCGAATAGTGCTCAACCGTGCACCGGTATGGTCATACTGTACGGTGTAGGCGCGCACCGCCACATATCTTCTCCTCTAGAACTCTAATTTAAAATGCTGTGTCTTTTTTTCTGCTTCTTGCATCATCTGCATTTCGGTGTTTCATTTCCTTCTCTTTTTGTTGTTGCTGCTGCTGTACTTTTTTTCATTCATTTAACTGTGTCTTTTCTACATTTAAAAAAAAAAGACGCGAAACAGCAGTACTCTGTGTTGTTTGGTGTCGCATGGTGGCACTTTAAAATATATTTTATCTATTTGTATTCTCTCAACATCACGTTGAGGCACTGATAGAGCCAGCGCTTTATCACATAGAAACCCATAAAGTCATAAAGTAATCACACAAAGTATCATAAGAAAATATACCCTTTTTTTTATTATTTGGCATTCGCGCGGTGAGACATGTTTTGCTATTCAGTAAGGCGGCTGGTTTCCCTTCCGTTTGAGTCCATGGCGCTCACCACACTAGACGTTCTCGAAGGTCGTCTCGCAGCTCTTAAAGAGGGAAGCAACAGTGAGAACGGCACTGCAGCAATGGTGCCGAGGGGCTCACGCAGAAACGACGTCGCCGCGCAGCTTCCAGGGCGTGCAGAGGCTCTCGAGTGGTTTTCTAATGGCAACCCCTTCTTCATATCACCTAAGCACGATGGAGTGAGACTTGTGTCTTACCAACTCCTTAACACCACGTTTGTCCCTAACACCTCACGCACCCTGGCCAGGCAAGCCAAGCAGACACTGCAGCAACTGGGCCCAGCACCAATGACGTGCTTCTCTCGCTATGGCAGACCTATTCGCGGTCTCTTCTGGATCGAGCAAGAGCTGCGACTGCTGCGAGCCCTGTGCGGTGACGACTCCCTCGTGCTGGATGGCGAACTCTACATCCACCGCTTTGCCTCCTCTCTCGCTGACTCAGACGCCTCTTCTCTGCTACATGCAGGGCGTTCCGCAAAGAAGAACATCTCTAGCGGCACACAGCGGAATCCACACCGCGCCACTCACTCCCGGTTGGCCAACAAAGCTGCCAGGCGTCGCCGCAGCAGCAAGGCTAACCAAGAGCCAGCGAACCAGAGCTCCGCCATTGATGAATTCAAGACCGGCTTTCTTGCCGTTTCGTCTCTCGTTCACCGCCTGCGTGGCAGTAGTAGCTCGCAGCTCACCACAGAGGAGGATGTGCTGCAATTCGTGAGTTCTCTGCCTCGCTTCTGTGTCTTTGACACGCCCTCTTATAACCCTTCCGCTGTTGCGCCAGGCACTTCTGCTGCTCTTACGTCTTCAGCAAGACGACGACAGCGCGCTGCTGCTGTGAGAGGGACACCCCCCGAGGTGGAGGCAGAGCGGATAAAAGTCTGGGAGGACACTCTGAGCGTGGCGGGAGTGCGAGATGTGGAAGAGCTGCGTTGCACGCCGAACATTACTCCCTTTTCGCAGAGAATCCGTACTCTGCATGTGCTGTGTAGCGCATTAGAGAAGGCTTCACAGTCCTCTATTCTGCGAGCGCACTACCTTCACGAGTCCTCATCCTGCAGGAGAAGGGGTGAAAAGAGCGGGTTGAAAGGGTCCTACAGGGGTGGTGCGTATGTGCAGATGATCCCATATACCCTCTCTCGCTCTCTTGTCGACGCGGGCAAAAAGCTGTTGCCTGCATATGTGTCTGCTGGGTACGAAGGTGCTGTCATCCGTACTCCTATGAATGTATATGAGATGCGAGAGAAGCGCAAGGGCACTGTACGCAAACTCGTTGCCGGTCTTTCCGCACAGGAGCCCTCCAGTCGAAGTGGTAGCAACGTGCTCAAGGAGAGTGCGGCGCGTATTCTTCGGAGCTACACTCGCAATGCTGCTGGACGAGGCCTTGCAATGGCGACACACACACTGGAAGGTGACGTAGATGAGGAGTGTGGGACGGACAGGGGAAGTGCACAACAACAAGAAGACAATGACAGTGCTGAGGTAGCCCAGCTGGCGATACGTCGCTGTGCTACTCTTTCTAGGCGAAGCGAAACTGTAGTGAAACTTCTTCCCTTTAAGGACGCCGAGTATGCCGTACTGCGACCGCTCTTCAAGACCCCCTCTACCAATCCGCGCACCCGCACGCTGGTCACTGTACCGACAAAGCGGACGGATAGTAGCGCGGCAGATGGTCGATCTAGGGGCAAACTCAAAGGATGCGAAGCAGGCGGCGTGGTGGCATTTTACGGCCTTCAATGTCTTGCGGAGAATGGTCGAGCCTTTAACGTTTCTTTACCCAAGATGAGTCGTGAGAAGCAGAAGGCGCTTCTGGCGCATCTCATGTCTGCTGGAAAGAAGCGCCGCGGCAGCGGCAAGTCTCTGACAGGGCTATATGTGACTGTGAAATACCCAACTCTGACAGAGCACGGTGTGCCTAGGTTCGGTACGGTGAAGGCGATCAGGGGAGGAAAGGGGTGGTTTCTTTAGTCTTTCTCCTCATGCACACACACACACTGACTTGAAAGAAGAATTAGGGACATAAATGCTTGTCATGGCGCGCAATCAGCAGACAATGGCGAGAAAGAAGAAAGGTATAGATATTAAGTGACTGAAGAGAGAGGGAGGGGACAGCTTTGGTATACACATACATAGAAGTAAAGAAGAAGAAAATGGCGCACCTCACACTCTATAAATGGTAAATCATTTGTTGGTGCGCACACTCCGCAATGCTAAAATACCGTTTCTATGGTTCTTGTCTACACATTATACACACACGCACACACACACACACACACGCTTCCTTTTTTTTTTTTTTTGATATGCTGCATCTCATTTGTTTCCCCACCCCACCCCCCTCCCTCCTTCTCTTACCTGCTGAAAGAAGCGCTGTTGTTATTCCTTTATATTACTACATTTTTTTTTTGCTCTCTCTCTCTCTCTCTCTCTGTGCTCGCACCTTTCTTTTCTTTTTTGAGAAGTACTGAAAAGAACGAGGTGCATTTTTTTGAACGCAGATACGGAAACTCAGATAGTTAGAAAAAGTCATACCGCAGTGGAGTCAGCACACATAGTCTCGCTCATATACATATATTTATTTATTTACTTATTTTTCTTTATTTTCATATGGACCCCTATCGCCCGCGCAAGACAAGTAGCAGCTGTCCCCTCGACGTTGCAGCCCCGACCCGCTTCGTAGCCCGGCGTGGCGGTGCTGGTGGTAGCAGTGGAGGACCGTCAAACAGCTCGGGGTCTCAAAGGGAGTGCGGTGTAGCTGCGGCCTTGCCAGTGCATCCATGGATGCATCCATTGCTGCTGGATATCACAATGAAGATCCTCACACACCGTCCTACTGAGCCGCTGCACGCACTACACAGTCGAATGCGCTGCGAACGACTCATGCTGCTGCAAGGGGGCAAGCGAGCAGCTGGTGACGCGGCAAGGGTGAGCTCGGGGAAGAGTTCCGGCAGGGGTAGCAGTCCTAGGGCTGCGGTGGAAAGCGGCACGAACACTATGGATAATGCACGGTGGGTCTGGGAGTGGCTTGCCCCGTTCGGCGTGGAAGCGCTCTACACAATGATGTCGCCAGCATCACCACCACTTTGTGGAACTCATGTCGAAAGCATCAGAGGCGCAACATCACAAGAAAAAAACAAGGGGGAGACAGGGGAAGGATGCAGCATGCAAGAGGACGTGCATGCCACGGTCATCTCTCTTCTCTCTCGGCAGGTACGCATCACACCAGAAGTGCGGCGTGCCTACACCACAAGTGGTCGCTCCTGCCCCGTGATGACTCCTCTCTCCTATAGTACTTGTACAGACGTAGAGGCAAGTGTGGTGGTGGTGTTCTGCCTCACGTGGATTGAGCTAGAAATGAGTGGCGTTTCTACCATGCTGGAAGAACGGTGCACGCTTCTGGCGGCGCTACTGGCGCTGCGGGTGCTCGAAAGCACATCGACAGATGAAGAGGAGAGTGAACGTTCCTTTTCAAAGAACGCGACTGCAGCAGAGAGCCCCATGGAAGGGGATGGAGCGGCAAGTGACGCTGCAGGGTCGCTGGAGATGCCTGCCACTAGTGACGAAAAGAGTCCATCATCGGCAGAGGAGCCAATGGACCACGAGGAGACAGCACAGAAAAGGGTGCATCAGAGTGCTTGTAGTATCCACCAGGTAGTAGCGGCAACGCGTAGTTTAGCCCCCGCACAGATCACCACTTTACTTGTCTACCTGAGGGAATCGCTTCAGGCCGCTCTTCTCCGCGGAAAGGCCAGCCCACGCTGGAGCAAGAGTCCCAGAAGTAGCAGCGGCAGTACAGAACCACAGCGGCAAGACTCAGGAACACCAAGTGGGGCAGAAGAGACCGTGCAGCAGTACATCACGCAGTGTCTTCAGAACCTCTTTCCTGCCACCGCGACCGCAGCCACCTCTATCACTTTTTCTCCTATGGCTGTGAGTAGGGTGTTGACGTACCTCTCGGCAATTGCGATGAGCCTCAAAGACGTGGCGAGACCCATGGCGCTGCTCCTTGCAGCCAGAGGTCCTACCAGTTTTTCTCAAAAGTTTCGCACGGCGTGGCTGGCCGGAGTGCTGACCAGGTTGCAACTAAGCCACGAGGAGGAAAGACCTTGTACCTCTCTGTCGAGGAAGGCTGCCACCTATGAAGCTCTCGGGAACCGTCTTGCCGTTCTTCTTATGGAATTCTCTGCCAGAGCTGGTGGAAACGATGCACTCTGCGGCATTGCCCAGAAAGCTACAGACGCATTGTTCAATGATGAGGATTGCGGCAGCGAAGGCGAATCAAAGGTAGCGGCGCAGCAAAAATTGTGGAACCATCTCCTCTCGTGGATCGCGGCGATGGTTGGAGGGTGCGTGGACTTCTAAATAGGCAATTGCGTTTGTTGTGCGTGTGCATACGTACGTGTTTTCTTTGCTGCATTCTTAATGCGAAGAAGCAACAATATATAGTGCTTTGGTTTTCCTATCTTCGTATCCGTTCACTCTTCTTTTCCTTGTGATGCTGTTCTTTGATATTGCATATCACAGTTTATCACCTTTACATTTATATGTGTCCTTATATCTATATAATAAGATTTCCTTTTCCACTCTTCTTTGCAAACGTATCAGTCACAAGTTGGTGGGATCGCACTCAGGGTTTTAGCACTTCAGTAGTCTTACCACTTTTCTATCAAATATAACAAAGAACACACTTTATACAATTTTTTTTTCCCTTCTTTCTTCTTAGGAACAGACAAAATGGGTAGGAAGGCAGCCTTCACCAAGGCACGTATCCAGGACCTGCGCCAGAAGCAGGAGCAGCGCGTGCAGCGCTCTGTCGCTGAGCGTAACAAACGTCACGGTGTTGACACTGCGGAGCGCCTCATTCAGAAGACCGCCATTGCGCGTCCACTACCTGCCGCCGGGGATCGCGAGCTGCTCCTCAGCCAGTTCACCGAGGCCTGCCGTCTTCCAGGGCCGAGCATGGATCTCTGTACCCTCATGCATCACTACGCGGTAGAAGACGAGGCAGCGGCAGTGGCGGAGCCGTCGACTGCTGGCCGCAAGCGTGCCCGTGCAGAGCCCGATGTCAAGGCGCTTGATTCGATCGCTGACGCCCTCCTTCGCACACAGAACGCCCCTGCTGCGGCTGGCGACGAAGACGAAGACGAGGAAGAGGAGGACTCCACGAGCATCTTGCAGGAGGTCCTCCAGGATGACAGCGGCCGCCGAGTAGTGTCAACACTACTTGAGTGCCTGCGCACTGCCGGGAGCAAGAAGGCAAACGCGGTAGCGGAAGCTGTGCTGGCGCAGTTTGAGGAGAATGAGCACCTTCCTGAGCATCACGTTGCTTGCCGCGTTATGAGCGCGCTGGTGGAGCATGGCGGGAGTGAGGTGCACCGTCGTGTATTGGACCTCTTCCGGCAGCGTGGTACGTCTATTGAAGACGTTCGGGGACTTCTCACGAACCGTCACACGTCCGTCACAATTGAAAATCTTCTGAAGCAGGTACCAAAAGAAACCGGTGGGTGGTTGAATGAAGTGCTCGGCCTTACTGCCTCCCCTCCTGAAGTCTCGTGGAAGAAGAAGGGCAAGAAGCAGCAGTCCAACAACGAGATGCAGCTCAGCAATGAGGACCTCATGGCTCTTCTCACCGATGCTGTTGCTGGCCCTGTCCTGTGCCAGCTCATCACCCCCGCCACCCGTGCGGCGTTCCTTAGCCGTCTTGACATCAATACTCTGCTAGAGTCCAAGCGCGGAACGACCTTCCTGACTCGTCTGCTTTCCCTTTCCCCTGCTGAGGACAACATGGCTGATGGCAAGGACAAGAAGAAGCAGCCTGCGGCAACGTCAATGGACGCGGAGGGGGTGACAGCGATGCTGGAGATGCTGCTGGAGCAGCTCGGCCAGGAGCTGCCGGCGATGTGCAAGAACAGGCGGGCCAACTTTGTTGTGCAGTCCATCATCAAGCTAGTTCCCGTCACTGGCAAGCGCGCGTGCGAAAACATGAGCAAGGTTGTGCGTGTGCTTGGTGGTGCGGAGCTCAGCATCCTCAGCACTGACAACATCGGCGTCCACGTACTAGTTACTCTTATTGATACCGCCATGGGGCTCCCCAATGAGTCCGCTGTGGAGGAGATCGGCGCACTGCTTCTGACCCGCCACACAGTGGGCGATCTGCTGTGCAGCCAGCACGGCAGCCTCGTCACACGCCACCTCATGCCCCTTGTTGCACGCAAGAACTCCAAGACCGGCCAACTGCTCTGCAGCGCCATTGAGCAAGACGTGGCCACACTCGCGTATAACTCCATTGGTAATCTGGTGGTGCAGTCCTTCCTGCGTGCTATTGGTGCCGCCGCCGCCTCGGCGTTTGCGCGCAAGGTGGCCAAGGAAAGTGAACTGCTGCGCATGTGCTGCGACATGTCGGCCTCACATGTTGTTTTCACACTGCTCGAAGTGGTGGATCCCACAACGCACACGTCGCTGTGCAACTCGCTCAGGCCACACGTGCTCACTCTCGCGACCCATATCAACGGTCGGTTTATTGTAGAGAAGGTAGCCGCGGCCAGCCGTGAGGTGCGTGAGGAGCTGCTGCGTCATTTTGTCGTTCTTTCTCAGCAGAAGGGTACCCAGCACGTGCTCACCACCCTCGCCGCCAATCTTGATGCTCGCGGCAAGCAGAACCTTGCGAACACTGTCATTGTGCCCAACCTCAGCACGCTCGCCAGCCATCAATGCAGCACAATTGCCCTTCAGAAACTCATGCAAGCGGAGCCGGCGGTCCTCCAGGCTGTCCAGGCCGCCTTTGCAGCGAACTCTCGCATGAAGAATGATGTGGCGCAGAACTTCTATGGAAAGTTCGTTGTTCAGATTGCACTCAACCCTCAGTAAACTCACGTTCTTTCTTTGTGTTTCTTGGTAATTTGGTATTTGCTAAGTAAGAGAAATAGGCGATAATCAAAGGAGAAGCAAGTCTGTGTGTCCCACATTCTTAAATCCGTCTTCTTTCTCTGTATGAGCGCTTTTGTTTCCTGATATTTTGTCGGCGTATAACTTCATTAGTCGTATAAAACTGCATCTCCCCCGTGTGACACACAGGCAACAAGGGAGGAGGAGGAGATGAGCTGTTGTTAAGGATTTAACTGTTATATATTTATTTATATGTTTATAAGATACATATAAAATGGGAAAGCAACTTTACAGGACACGTGGATTTACTTGAGGTGTCTTTCCCTATTTCCTCCCGCCGCCCTCCTCGCTTTTTGTCTGCCTATGGCGCTGGGAGTGTGAAAACTCTCTTTCCTTCTGTGAGAAGAGTGTTCGTTGCCCCTCATTTTTTAAGTTGCATCCCTTTCAGCTCATATATGGCTTATATATGGCTCTCTTTTCATTTTTATTATTACTCATTCATCCACTTATTCATTCATGTTTCTCTGCAAAAGGTTTTATTTTGGGCAGTCACGAAGATTGTGACCTCTGTTCATTTTTCTATCCTTTCATTGCTTTTATTATTATTATTATTATTTACAAGTATTGTGCTGTTTTATATTTTCAATTTGCGCTCGTTTATTTGACAACAACTGGAAACAAGGCTATTCGACGTGTAAATATGGCGGCAGCAGCAGCAGCCGCCACAGGCCCCATTAGCACCTTGCAGCAGCTCTGTGTCGATGTCCTGAAGCCTGAGGCCAAGGTGGACCGTGCCAAATTACGCAGGTCGGCTGAGCGGGAGCTGAGTAGCATCATCGCCACTGATGCTGCAGCAGTCAAGGCAGGCGTTGTAGATCTTTTCCCATCACTCGTCGCCCTCGCCGGGGCCAGCACGTATGACACCGCAGTGGTAAAGCTTTCTACGCTCTTTATCGAGTCCTTCGCCCCAGGCAAACTGGCTCTTGATGACAGCGTACTCTTGAAGATGGATGCTGCGATCCTAGCGATGGTGCGCGTGCTACACCGCCCTGAGAAGTATGTTCATGGTAACAATAGTGGTGGCGAGCTGCTACACATTCGCTCGGTCGCTGCCGCAGTGCTCGCGCAGTGGATGGGGTACCTGGTACCTCGAGAAGCATCCCTCACAGTGGAGGGGAACTGGCGCAAGTGGCTTTCTGAGTTTGACGAGGCACTTGTTGGCACCATAGCGACCTGGCTGCAGGAAGCTGCAGTGAGGCAAGAATTTCATCGCAGTAAAGGCGTGTCTGAGGAGCTGCGCTCTACCAACGCGCAGTTGCGTCTCCACCTTTTCAAGCTCATTGCCGTCCTTGCATACAATCCGTGCGGACGCGCAGTGAACGCGTCCCAGTGGCTGTCTTCGGTAACCGCTGCTGCCCATCGCATTGGAGAGCCACACTACACGTCCGAGGACGCCTTGGTCTGTGCAGGAGCCCTCAAGATGCTTACGGAGCTCCGCGCGAGTGGAGTGATACCGCTGGGCTCGTGGGTGCAACTTGTCATGGAGATCGTGGCGGCGGCGTATCCGAATGGTATGAACGGCGCGCATGTGATGGCGGCGTCACGGATGGAAGAGCGTCGGCAGATCTGGGAGCAGGCAGGCAAGGAGGCGGCCAAGAATGCGAAAGCCGCGGCGGCGAGTGCAGGGGGCGCCGAGGCAATCCGGGTTCCATTCACCGCCAACGATGGTCTCCCGCTGTACTGCGCAGATGTCCTGCTCGCCGCACAGCAACTGGTGATGGCGGGGCTCACGGCTGAGGTGCGTCTCGACCCCAGTGATGAGGCGCGGCTGACGGATGCGCTGCTCTGTTTGTATTCGGTCTCGTGCAGCAACGCTCAGGAGGACGGGGCAGACCCGCTGCTGCCGGTGAAGAGTGCCCGCGTTGTGTTCGCCAGGTTTCACGATGCTCACGACGGCTCCATTTATGTGCACATGTACGAGAACCATTGCATCCGCAGCAAGTATGCAGTCACAGTGTTGGAAATGCTCCTGAGAGGACTGCTCAAGGCCGTGGTGCTTGGCAGCCAACAGCCAAGCGGTCCAGCATTTGGAGATGCCCTGCGCTACGCTGACGCTCTCTGCGAGGCGCTGGTGTGGCTACTAGATGCAGCGCTGGAGGGCTGCGGAACTCTCTCTAATCGCTGTAGCCCAGAGAACAGTCTGGATAGTGTCCTGCGTTCTGCCTTGGATGGAGCGCAGCACGCCATGGATGTTTGTGTGCTGGGAGGCAGTGGTGGTGGCCAAGGAGCTTACGGGCCTCCGCTATCCGACAGTGCAGTAACGCTGACGCTGCGGTTTGTGCAGTGTCAAACTCTGTATCTGCTCCTTTTGTTTGTTTCTGAGGTGTTGATGCGAGTGGGGGTCAATGATGAGGAGTCGTGGTTTTACGGAATTCGGGAGCATCTTTATGAAATGGCGGAGCACATTGAAGCGAACCTGAGGGTATGCTGGGTGCAGCATGGAGCGCTGGTGGAGCCCAAACTAGATGAATTAGCCTCGTTCTTCGCACCTTATTCTGCCAAAATAATGGGTATGCTGCCCCACTCCTCACGCAAGCTGGCCTCATCTGGTTGTAGAGGATTGTACAAGACGTTTTGTGACGAGATTGTGCTGCTTTAGTGACTTGCAAACGTGAAACAATAACAAAAGAAGACTGAGCTCAGTGGGCTTTCCTGCCACGAAAAGTGTGCGTGCAACTCATGGCCCCTTTTCCTCTGCTCAACAAAAACAACAACAGTGCCCCCTCTTTTCTCTTTTGTTTCTCTCACAACCACAGAAAAGAAAGGAAACGTCACGCAATTTGCTTTGAAAAAGTGGACGGGTAGGGGATCGAACCCTAGGCCTTCCGTATGCGAAACGGACGCTCTACCACTGAGCTACACGCCCATTGAAAGCGGATAAATGCATTGTGAAGTTTCTTTCTTTCAATTCTTAGCAGCAGGAGCGCATCATGCCAGAAAATGTACACGGCACACGATGTGCGCCGTTGGTCTAGTGGCATGATGGTACCCTCCCAAGGTATTGACCCGGGTTCGATTCCCGGACGGCGCAATTTTCCGACCAGTTCCCCTTTCTTTAGAAATTAGAGAAAGCAAGCGCCACCAAAAGTTATCGAGCTTCTTTGCCTTCAGTTGGGCTAAATGAAGCGCCGGTTGTTCGTAAAAGCGCATATTGGGCGTGTAGCTCAGTGGTAGAGCGTCCGTTTCGCATACGGAAGGCCTAGGGTTCGATCCCCTACCCGTCCACTTTTTTTTGGAATAAGAATATCTTTTCCAACGGCTACATTGATTATCAATCTTCTTTTTCTTCTGATGGCGCCCCCCTTGGTAGGGATCGAAACTGAGTCGCCGGCGCATGCTAGAAAGGGAGGAAAGGTATCTACGCACACCATCGCTGGTTATGTGGGACTCAGCCATTGGAGAGACACCGAAGCTCATACCCACTAAAACCCCCCGAGGTGGAGAATAAAGTTCACCACACCGCCATTTCCAGCATGCGTGGCGACCCAGCCGGCGCTGGATCCCCTTTGGCCGCTCTCCAGTCATAGGTGTGAAGCCATGGCAAAGTCTTGACGACCAACAGGAATGACCTTGACTTGTATTAGCGTGGCTCAGTGAAGTAAAGAAAAAGAGCTACCTCATAGTGCTTCCCTCATCGCGAGGTGCTGGACACAAACGGATGGTTCGTTCGAGCAAGAAGCTCAGAGACACCTAGTCCTTCGAGATGGTTTCCCACATCTACTCTAACCCAGAGTGAGGTCATCAACAAGGTACAGTAATCAGAGTTATGCACCTATAACGCCGTGAGGAAAGTCTTGTCGGCGTTTGGTGTAAAATTACGCTGCCAAGGGGCTCCACTACACCCCCAGAACCGCAGGGGCGACAGATCCCCGATTCTCGTCAACTTTTGAGTCTACACAAAGCCAACAAACAATACATTGCTGCATCGAAATACCTACTCCATTAGAACTTGCCCTTGACAACAGTGAAATGCGTAAAAATGGATCACCCACATGTATCAATGTTTCCACCCGAAACTTTACCATCCCAACAACCGCCAACTTGCTATAGCATCCCCATATACCACCCAACGATCTTCTACAGAAAACCAGATACAACATCATCCACTAAATTCCGGCGGAACACATCGCAACATTCTTTAACCAAACAAAAACGCTTTCCTTTAAGAGCCAGCCAAACACCACAGTAGCCAACCCAACAAGCCCGCCGCAATCAAAGGCCTTAACCACCAGCCAGCCCGAGACAACTTACGCTGACAATTCCCACT